>JAZBHA010000103.1:36125-110769 GCA_037464855.1 Iselma pallidipennis | reverse complement strand
TATAGTTAATGAATATTAAAATAATGTAAACATTACGGTTACAACAGTTGAAATTAAATAGACATGACTCTTAAAAAATAAGTGGCTCTTAATTTGTATAATTTGCTCCTACCAGTTTTACACGTCAGTAAATACAGGTGTCCGGTTCATAACAACAGGTCGAGAGAGCATTAAAATGCTCTCTTTACTATCATGAAACAAAAAAAGTTTTTGTATTTGAATTATCAAAGTACCGAAATCTACAAAACTTCTTTTTATCGTTTCGACCAAAGAAGTGATCATGTCTTAATCGTGAATCGACACTTTTTGGGTTGGACAATGCCCGTTTTTTAACAGCGACAAAAAGAATTTCGTCATCATATACAGTTCGTATTTATCTTTATCAAAATTCAATTTCCACTTGACCAGATATTGTACAAATTGAACCCAGTTGTTGAATAACCCGGTAATTATTCAACATCTTATAAAAGAGATTTAGCGTAAATTCACTTTCTTGAAATATCATATTGTTAGTATTACACCTTTCAGCAGATCTACATATTTATTACATTGCTATTTCTAGAATGTAACTAGTTGACAATTAATTCTAGTCATCATTTATTTTCAAATAACAAACTTAAATTGGTGAATAAAAATGAAATCATCACTATCCGTATCGTTGAAACGGTTGCCTTCGACTTCTTTTCAATTGACAGTTATTTGAGTATAAAAATGTCCCCAAAGACAAACATGTAATTAAGTACATTATGAATATCCTCATATTTAATGAAATGTTGTAAAACTGCCAGATGAAAGTGAAAACGTCCAAACGAGAAGTCGTACAGTATAGTTAGTTCGTCATATGTCTCTGTTTTATCTTTTAATAATAAATAAATTAATAATATACGTAAAGAAACATGTTTTATATAAAAGTGTAATCGTGCCCTACTTAACGAAAATAAACTCAAAATTTATACAATAAATTAAAGTTTAACGTTTACGTTAAAAAAACACATATTGTAGATTGGAGATTCATTAGTTCGAACAAGTATAGAAAAGTATTGGGCGGGAAAAACACACCGATAATAATTTTTCTTTTTTATCTCTATCACGTAGAAACCAGGGGAAAGCTTATTAATCAAATCTGTGTGTCAAAAAAGTACATTTATATATACCTATATACATCCGCCCAGATTATAAATAATGTAAACAGAACTGACTTTTTATAATTTATGATTCGTTAAAGGTACAAAATGGCATTTACTATACCGTATAACATTGGATGATAATTTTCACATATAATGAATCTGTGAAAAGGTCAAAATTGAAATCGACAACAATTTATGGTTGTCAAACTGTCAACAGTTAATTTGTATTTTTCTTGAAGAAAACGAAAAGTAAAAATAAAATTCATGAAATCTCTGATAAAGATAAACATCACAGAGATTTATTTTATTCAAAATTGTGTTTTGCAAAAGTGAAAACTGGATTATTGCATTATCATTGAAAATTAAAATAATAATTTCAAAATTTTATGTACATAATATGTGACAACAAAAGATAACGAAAGTTGGCGAGTTCTGTTTTGATTTCATTGCAGTTGATGTTGTTGTTGTTGTTGTTGGTTAACTTGCAACTCTGAAACTAATGTAATGCAAATTTCACAGTTTGCATCGGCGCATAATGTTGAAACTACCAATAAAAATTTTACTCTCGATCATATTTTTGAAAGGAAACACTAAAACAAACAGAGACGTACAAAAAAGGTTTTATAGCGTATGAATGGTTGAATTCAATTTTTACATATACACCAGAAACGTCTTCCTGGTGTTCATAAATTTTTTATTGCCCAACAGTGGCGTAACTTCAAATTTGAGGCCCAGAGGCAACGTTTTGTAACGGGCTCCTTCCCTATACAGGATGTAATTGAAATGCCTTACAATATTTAAACCCCAAAGAAAGAAAAAATTGGCCAAAACCATTGTTGGATGGTCACTGGATCGTAATGTGATTGCTGATAAGAATGCAACTATCAACAACAAGTTCATTGCCATGGCATTGAACTACACAAGTCTAGTTATTGAAATCACATAATAAATGCAATTATTACAGGGAAGTTACACAAAATACACATCAAAAACTCCCAAAAATTGTCCGAAATGATGGGCTCAGTGACCATCAAACGATTGGCAACCATATTAGATGGGTTTTGAATAGACGGTATTAATGTGACGGTCCGCGTCTAATTCTTCATTCTGTGCACAATAATACAACTACTAAAGTAATTAATCACTAATAACAGGTAATAAACAGTACGAATTCGCCCACAAAAACATACGCACATCATCCTGCTCAATGCAGTGGCACCTGAAGAATGGATGTCGATTCATTAAACTTGTCTGATTGTCGCCAAATTCCTTTGTTGCCTATGTCTCGCACGTTTGTTCAATTCCAGCGACTCTCAAGCTGTTGGCGAAATTTTCATTTTCAGCGCCTTTTTTCTCGAAAAAGTGCCTCCCTGCTTCGCGGTAGTTACACCACAGTTTCCCAACTATTGAGTTTTCTAATTTTATTAAATAAAAAACTATTTTTCAAAGGGAACCTGTACAGTTTCAAACAAAAATCCAGTTTTCTTGGTAGCAATAAACATAAATGTAGTGCAACTATTTTGCACTGGAATTAATTGATTATCACTAGGGAAGTTCGTCATCGAACAACAATTAAAAGCAACCCATGTAAGGTGCCTGGGAATATGAACAATCAGACTTGATCGTATAATAATAATAACGACAACTAACAGAATACCCTAATAGGAGACTTGATTAGTAACTCGGTTGATAATTGTAGGTAATAGAAAAACGAACCAACAATACAAAGAATCTAAACAATCTGATAAAATATATAGATATAGATAATTAGATAACCGATAAGACTGGATTCTTTAGTTTAATTTGAAACGGTTCAAAAGAAAGATATTTAGATTCTTGTGCTCTGGCGTTTTTTTTTTTTGATTGACTACTGTAGATTTCTCGAAGTTCCGGGAATTTCAAATTAATGTTCGGATATTTATAGTTTCGTATTATTAGCTCACTACCATAGGTAGAGATTGATTAATGATTTAACACAATGAAGATAAAATTACTTGAAAAAAAAAACGTGTTGTTGATGTCGTGGGAATATCAGGATATAATATAGCGGTTATTTTGAATTAAAAAAAAATTGTGTTTTTTTCTACCGAATAGAAGATGTTTTAGGATCTAACAACGTTATCAGATCAGCAGCAAATCGTGTCTTGTCTCCGACCATAATCATCTCGTACAGAGAGAGATACTCTCGTGAAATCCTTTCGTATTACATTTTAAAAAGATTAATGTTGCGTAAGTTTCTTAAATGTTATTTCTTGACCATTAATTTTTTTCTATGTAAGTTTATTCATCTTTATATTATAAAAAAATATTTACTATTAATATAGAATTGTTTCAATTTAATCCTTTTCTAGTTGTTTTTGTTGAGATACTGGCGCCGTAATAAATCTACAAATTTTTCTGTATATGGATGTGTTTTTTTTTATAATCAACTTTTAAACGATCTACTATAGGAATATTCAAGTGTTGTGGAAAATTATGTTGTTTTGCAAGAAATTCACGATATTTGAACGACACTCTAAAAACGGATGCGATATTTCGCATGCAAATTGTTGCAGTTCAGTAGATACTGTCGAGTTTTACATATTAAATAGGATATCACCGTGCGAACACTCCACTATTCTCACTACTAAAACTCCTTTAAACATCGCCAATCTACTAATAAAAGTTCATCCGATCCAATCTTGTTAAATAAAAAGATATTATGGAATTGTAGAAAAATCCGAAAATGATTATTGGTTTAACAAGTTCGATTTCTTTGTCCATTTATCGTTCCTGAATAATTTAAAGGATTTGGGGTGTAGTTTAAATTGATTCTACAAAATCGCCCGTTTTCTTGTTCTTTAATGGTAAATCTTGTTGTACAGTGACAGTGACATTGTGAATACAAATCTAGAAATCGGACTTGAATCAATACACCACTTGTGCAATTTACTTTAATTAACCGATTAATTTAAAATAGCACGTGAAAGGAACAAAACGTCCTAATCAATTGATTTGTGTATGGTTGGTTCTTCAACTGGGAAGAATTTTGGGTGTCGGTTAGAATTTCTTCGGTGTTTTTTTTTGCTCCCTTATACTTGATCGCGAAAACAGCCAAGTATCGTAAATCTAAGAAAATTGCCCAGATACAACGATTTTCTCTGCATAGTTTCTCTCCTATACATTTTTTCAGTGTATTCAAGAATTTTACAAAAGCATCCATTCTCAGTTGTGTGTATATTTATGGGTTCGCAACTGAGGACTTTTCAAATGCGAAAATTATGATAAATTGATTGCTTGACAGAGGAAAATTTGTACGAAATTATTTGAAATATAATTTTCCAGAAAAATTCTAATTTTTGTAGCTGAAAGTAGATTTAATCTCCGTTTTCCGGTTGTTGATGTTAAACCCACGCAACATATCCATGAATTAGACATAAAATTTCTAATCATGACATAAAGAAGCTGCAAGGAATTTAAGTCTTGTCACACCTCATGCTGTTTAACGACTTGGTTGAAATCATTGAACATTTCATATGTGTTTATATAGTTCATGCAGATCAAATGTAAAATTTATAGAAGCATCAAGAAAACGTCTGATGTCTTTAAATATCGTAGAAGCGAAAAAAAAATTTATAGTCCAGTCACTGGACTCCACTGAAACTTTCTTGTTGTTTTATTCAAACAAAAAATAATTTAGATTCAAAACAATGCCAAATTCTGTTCCGATGACACCTTTATAAAATATCTAGCGGTCTATACAAGTAGTAAAACCATTAAAAAAGAAACTTTTCCTGTCATCGAAGATGTATGAGTTGTGAAAAGTTGTCTGATTTAAATGTCTATTGTCTTGTGTTCGCTGTTTTTCTTATTATTTGTCCAAAAACAAAATTGTAAAGTCTGACTGAAAATCAATTGTTTGACCGGCACCGAAATCATTCCGATACACGAACAATTGCACTGATTTCTTCATGAGATTCCAATGCAGTTCTTCTTGACGAAAATATGCAATAAACGGTCGACGAACTTTTCACGATAGATTTTGTCGTTGCAACAATAATGCATTTTTCGTTAACGATTATGACGTATGTCTGAGATTTTCTTGTATGTTTTTCTAAACTGTGTAAACAAGTCACTCTATATTATTTTTGCACGATAAGGACGAGATAGTTGTACAGATATACACCCACACACATGTACACATTACAGTGAGGATACTTGGCAAATTCCACCAAAACTTTATCCATATACATGCTGGAATTCTATAGAAATCGACCCTTTTACTTCGATAAGATATTTTATGTTATATAATATTGAAGACGATATAATCGGACTAGTTTTATAAGTGGTTGCAATCAGACAGAAACTTTGTCTTAGAAAGAAATTCGAACTAATTATTCAATCGACGAATGAATAAAATCAATTTTTTTTTGTCTTAAAACCAAGATAATAAATTAGAATTTTATTATTCGTCAACAATCGAAAGATCAAAAAAGTTTTTGCCATGTTTGAAAATTTATAACACAAATAAAACTTGATCAAGTATCTCTACCCAAAAGATCATCAAATAAATTCTAAGTGAAAACAAATCAAATGAGATGAAAGTGTTGTATGTGTAATTTGATTTTTTATTAACTACAAAGAAATTTCAGCTAAAATTTATTAAGGCTTTAACTTGTATGAAATGTTGTTAAATGTACAACTACACAGACTTGTATCGGTACACAGTTATTAATAAAATTAGTTATTAAAGTTTGCAATAACGGACTAAACGATTATTAGGAGGAATACATAATAATTTATTACATCCGTTACTTTGATTTAGAGAGAATAGTTTATGATAGTTTGTAAATTGTTCACCAAAATAACAATGATAGAGATTCGAAAACTTCTAATCAACCGAATTATAGAATTAATCGGTTTATTGATGAATAGATTTCTATTAATAAGAATAACAGTTTGGCAATTGTAAAAAATGGTGGATGCGCCAAATGAAATAACGCACTACTCCAGTTTTAAAGCAATTGCATTTTTCAGCGGTTTCTTTTGTCGAGGGGACGACACAGAGGACTGCTAATTTGTGTAGGGTGTAGGGTAGATTACATTATCCACCTGCATGTCCCCTTTTTTTATTAGGAGTGACTTCTAGCTACATTAGTTTTACAACAGCAGATCTGCCACCGTTCACAGAACAAAAGGAGCACGCTCCCAAGATCTTTTAAAACTGGTTTCAGAGAATTGATACTGACATCTCTTGTTGAATGGCACAAGTGAATGGCAGCAGGATATCGATTTCAGCTAGTGTTGTAGCGTCATCTACACTACATGGAATCACGATTCATTTCAATTTAAATTTTTGAAAAATATTGTCCGAATAAATGAAATTCAATCAAACGAGTGATTTATTAAATGTTAATAGTTATGACTGAATGTCTGAAAATCAGACAATTATCCTTGATAGAAGCTTTAAAGAAGTGCCACTAGATGGCAGAGTTTCGTCCTTTTCGAGTGCTACTCGCTTTTTTTCCTGCAAACTAAAAACCTCAATAGTAAAGGTAACCGTGCACATAAATCTTGATTTTTTTATTATTTAATATCCACCTGAAACGGTAACTGGCAATTAATGAATCACCTTGTCCCTTGACCACCGAATGATTAATAACTTGTCCACATGTTGACAAATTAAAAACATAACAAACAAGCAAGTCTAATAATTAAGGTCATTAAACGTTTAAACATTTATTATTAACGAATATGAGAGTAGAAACAAAAATTCTCTTGTAACGGTTTCACATCAAAATCCATTAATTATTATCAAATTGATACTTTTTCTATATATTGTGTTGGAATAGTGGAAATATTACCATTAGTGGTCGTTAAAAGAACGATTTGTTCTACTAATAAATAACTATTACCACTATTAAAAACAATAGAGAGAGGAAAAAGAGTGGTGGATTGTTTTAGAATGGCACTGAAAACTATAGAGTTACAATAAAATGAGGAAGCTTTCAGATAGGCTTTCAGGAAGCACATTTCTTATCAAACAGACACAAAAAAAAGAAGAGGAGAGAAAGAGATAATAAACTGTCTTGTAAAAGATGATATCACTATAAATCCTCCAGGAGAAGTTCATCCTCTCTTAATAATAATGTATTGAATTTCACAAAAGTATCAACTTTAAATAATCGTAATATAATAGTGATTTTTTCGTTACAGTCAATATAAAATTTTATTATTGATGCTTGTAATGTCATTAGAGAAGCATAAAGGCGACTATTCAACAGTGGTGAACAGGTGACTCTAATAAATTGCCGTCAAGAAATTGTAATATAAATGGAAAAAGACATGTAACATTTACTAGGATGAATTGTCTATACACGCCAGTTGAATACGAATAGACTGAATAAATATTGTTTTAACAAATTTCTGTTTCCATTTCGAATACATTAGTAGAAATTTCTCTAATCCTGATCAGCCAATTTTTTTTTTTGAAATTAACACGATTACCGTCTGAAACCACTTAGATTGCTGTATCAAATTCCAATGGAGAGAAATAGAGAAAGACAAACGTGGATCTTTATAGGATAGATCGAAGTAAACACATGTAATCATAAGTTTGCTAGAAGCTTTAATCCGTACTGTAACGGTAGCTTGAACCTTAAATACCAATTCTTTCTGATAAGACAACGGAAATCTACTCACAGATCGGTTATTTATCGGAACAACTTGAATATGTTTACAATTGTTGGTGAACGCATCCATTTCAAATAAAGATTAGTTAGAATCGGCCATCAGGCCACTTCTTTCGGCCGTTTTTTTTCTAATAATCTTCTAAAATCAATGACGCTGCAAAATCGACCCTTTTTTTGTGTGTGTGAACGATAAAGGGCGAACGAATCAGTGATGCATCTTTATCAGTGGTAGGTATTATTGTATAAATTCCTACTATTTTTTTTTCTACTCTACACAACTTTATGGAGATTCAAAAATAAGATAGGGGTGAAGTTTCCTTGTCTCAACCTGCATTATTAATTTTTTTATTAAAAAATTCATTAACAGTAAATGACAAAATGCATCAAGAATAAGAAACTTTTCCGGTTTTCTTACAGGAACAGTTTTCAGAGGAATGCTAGTTATTTCCACACTATTTGAGAAATTTACATGATTGTGAAAATCTTATCCAATGCATCTTTATTGAATAATAAAACTTTTGCCATTGTATTGTTAGTATTATTATCATTATTATGTTATATTCCTAACATTTCATTTCTATGTGTTATTTCAGAAGTTTCCTCCTGATAGAGATATTTTTCTTAAAATTCCGATAACAACTTCCTCAAAAGACATTAAATTGAAAATAATTATACTGATTGTTGTCAATTTATTATTATAATTATACAATCATGAAAACCATTATCATATCCTGTTTCTAACTAATAAATAATTGATCTGTAGGCGGTATTAAGTTGAAAAGATAGAGTTTTGCAAAGTCGATAGAGTTTTAATGTTCATTTGGCAATTATTAGTTTGTGAAGCGTGCCAGAATCATTATCAGAATTGCAAAGCGATCAAATCAACAAATCACTTTTTATCGTCGCCTTATAGCAGGGGTGGCCAACTTGTTTGTTCTTGAGATCGGCTTTCGACATAAAAAGTTAGTCGCGATCTACCTATCAAGTTAACACATTCAAACCACTGTGCTAATAGATGATGGAAGAGAGTGTTTACACATATTGTCTAGTGATGGCGCTATCGATCTGTTGGCCACCCCTGTCTTATAGGATCTATTGAATATTCGATAAGGGATGATGATCGTTTCAATTGACTTTAAAATGATTCTTGAAGTGTTCATAAATAAATAAATAAATAAAATAGTAATAAAGCTCAACGTTTTCTCTTTCCTATAACAACAACAACAACAACAATAATACTGTTAGAAGCAGGAAATCTATTCGCGAAACATCAACACTATTTGAAACTTTATTGTTTATTTTGTCCGTTTTCGTTAAGGCTCTTCGTGTGTTTTTTGTTTGCCTCTGTTGTGTTGTGTGAATGGAAATAATCATCATCAATGCAAAAGTCGTACATCTTTAGCATTTTCCTGTATCTTTTATCTTTTATAAAGAAGTATGTGTGTTTCCCCGATGGTCCGATATCTGTTGATTTAAAATTCTATTTAAACAGAATGCAGTACGGCTATTGTTACAAGACAAAAGCCGCCATTTATGGCACCTACAAAACGTACACACACTATATATACAACATTCACCATGAGATCAATCTTTCTACGGCAAATTTAAAATTGTAATTTCTGTACGGAAAGTTCAATTTGTTCTTATAAATAAAAGAAAAAATAAAAAAAAAATAAAAAAAACGAGACCGGTAGGCTGAAAGAAAGGAAGGAAGAAAAAGGGTAAATTCTCACAATAAAATCTGAAAGTCATCATTAAAATGGAACTTTTTTCTTTTGTGTAGATGTTTTTTTTTCTAAAAGATGATTGAATTATTAAGTTGAGTTTCTGGGAGTGACACCCTTATCAGATATGATAAATTGTATGGAGTCTATATGGTAAATGTTGTAGTTTATCTGAATTAGTTATATTCACAAACAGACGCTACATCTTTTACAATAAATTATATCTAGTATATTGACAAAAAAATTATAGAATTTTTGTCTGCAAATACGAAATATAGAAGTAATTGGTAATTTTCCTTACAGCTCTTGAATAAGTGTGACAATTGAGCTGGAAAAGATAACGAAATGGAAAGCCCTTCGCGGAATGGAGAACTAGAAATTTTAGGCTTTTAATTTTCTTTAAAACAGATAAAAAACGATGGAGATGAAGATTTGCGTTTGCATTGCACCGAATGTTCCACACAAGGACCACCTGTACAGAATGTTTGACAGCACTATAGCGTTTAATTAATGAGTAAAATCAACTCTTATTATCAATTTTTGAAATAAATAAACACAAATCCTTGATTAAGAATACGATAAAGTGTAAATAATCTGACAGATGGTTGAAATACAGGTGTTACCTGATCAAGTCTGAAAGAGAGAAGCATATAAAGATTTTTGCATACCAACAACATCTCTTGCAAGTCTCTGACGGATGATGGCCCTTACCATAACATATACACTCACACAAATACACTCTACTGTATCTATATTATAATATAAGACACACACACACATAAACATCCATGTAAAAGATAAGACGACCGTTAAGAGATAACCGCCATAAAAGATGTCTACCTGGTAATTTATGTTGATAGTGTAATGTACTTAATTGGTACATAAGAAACGCATTCCATTCCTGATTGCAATTCGGATAAAAAATTCGTACAATATGAGTTCAGAACGTGTTTATTTATTCATTTTTTTTTTACTAATTTTTCGTTGATGATGAAGATTTATAATTAAAATTGATGGAAAAAAAAGAATCATACCTGCTGGATAGACTGGTGCTACGTGGAATTTGAATGAAGCCGGATATATTAATTGTGAACAAGATAATTGGACACCATGGTTAATGATATGGACCAATAGGGCACAAACTGCAATCACCCATCCCCAGCCACCTTCCGGATAATAATGACGACAAAGTAGTCGTCGGGCCTGAATCTAAACATATTATTGTCGGTGTAGAATTTTATCTTTTTATTATTATTATTATTATCTTTTTAAGCAGTAGATACAACATGTCTTTACGCATCATAACAGAAATCAATTGGGTGGAGAAAATTGTCCTGTTGGAATTCCTCCGAGTGACATATTACAACAAACAAAGTTAGTTGGATTAGAAAAGAGAAGGAAAAAGGAAACACGTAAAGGAGAAAAAGAAATTAAATGAAATAAATGGAGTTAAAAAGGGAATCTTTTCTAATATATTTAGGTGGACATAATTCAGACTATTTTTAGTTGTTCGTTATAAATTTGAATTGGAATTTCAGGCATTCCTGTAAAATTTCATCTAATCGCTTTCTACTTCCTTGTAAATGTTCCCAACGTCTAATTTAGTCGACTCTACGATAAAGCTCCTGTTCTCTTCATTCTGTTCTTATATGTATTCCTTTGCGTTCAACTTACAGAAACTTGTCTCTCTAACAAAGTACGACTATCAAGTGGTTGGTTGAACTTGTGATGTCCCATAATAGTTACATAAGTTTGTCCACTTATATCCTCCTTGTCAGCAAGAGGAAATTGCCAATAATAGGAGGAAATAAGAAAATTGGAACACAGACAAAGTTTTTAATAATTTTCATGAGTAACTGAAAAGTCGATGTGAAATATTTCTCTTGTTGATAAATTGATAAGTTTAATAAATTTTATGAAAAACAAAAATTTGTAGTTTGTTTACTTCAATGTTCCCTTACAAACCTATTTCTTGAAATACGAATGATTATGTAACTATAAGTTATGCAATAATAAGTAAATGGTAAAAAGATAACAAGTTGTGAAGATCCTTGAATAAGATCACTTTCGTGGCTCTTTTTTGGCAAAATTTTTAGGAATTTTCCCATTAATCTTTGTTGATAAAGAAACAAAGGATAATAGATTAAAAGTTGAATGAACAGTTGGAAAATTTAATTCTGAATATAATTATGCCTGAAAATATAGAGACGTCGACTCATTCGAATTTTGTTGCGAGTTTCATGATTCGGAAAGAACCATTTTTGTTCATGAATAGTGGAATATTCAGTGCAGATCAAACGCAAATCTTCATCTTCATCTTCTTTCCTATCCTTATGGATATCCATAAGAAATGGGCCATGTTCACCCCCACCCAAACGTTGGGAAGTTGCGTCACTTTTTCTACCAAACTATTCTGGCTTTGAACCAATTGAATTGACGAGGCGCTTATACCTCTAACGTATAGAGGGCACCACTTGTTTTGAGCATTATTAGGGATACGTTGACACTGCTCAAGACAGATAGTACCATCTAGACGTTAGAACCAGAATAGTTTGGTGGATTTTTACTTTTAATTGCCAAAAAACTCCTTAGAGGTAAAGATGAAGATGAAGATTTGCGTTTAAATGGCACCGATTTTATTTTGATTTGGATAAGGACATTGACTATTATGATCCAACAGGACACTTTCTCCACCGCCAGATTGATCTGTTAACAAACCTGCGATGTTCGATTAGCCGTTTGACGCGCTTCTTCGACAGGAGCAGCTCCTGCTAATAACGGCCAACTTTGGGCCCGCGACAATGAAGACATCGTTTCTAAACATTTAGCACTATTTAAGAACTTTTACATGATTATCACATTTTTTTTAAATTTTTACATCACTACTTAATTTGAGACTGTAATCACTTGTAGAATCACTAATGATTTATACGTCGACGAAAGTTTAAAAAATCACTATAACGAAAAAATGTTGGTATTATTATGTGTTAGTTATGATGGCCATTCGATAATGAGCAGATTTATACTGCAATGTTGTCTTATTAAATGACATGACTTTATAAGTAATACGTTGACGACGGTGGATTTCAAGAGCCCTTAATTGATCGTTGCTGTACCAAAATTTAATTAAACACATATTCCAGGTATGTATTATGTTACTGTTGTTTCGTTTTTTTTTTCGTCCCATGAATTGATTGATTGATTGATTGTGAAAACAAGTTATGGAAAAATGCTGCTACTCTACGTAAAAAGAATGTAAACAGACAGAGTTTCTTAACTTGAAAACTTGGAAGTAATCTATGAGATTCGATAGAGTATCAAGAGAAAAGATGTTATACCTTGTAATGAGTTTGGTCTGATGCCAATACAATGTAATTAGTTGAAATAAAACATTTTTTTTGTTGGATTCTGGATTGTGCAAGAAGATTAATGATCGACATTTATTCATTTAATTTGAACCATGGTAGTATAACAACAACAGCAATATCTTTTTCAAAAAATATCGGACATTTTCCACTATTTAGACAAAAAAAAACAATACTATTAATTATTTAGAAGGAAAAACGCCAAAGAAAAACACCAAACAGATAATTTCCATCAACAAACTAGGATAAATTATTTAATGAATTGCCAAGAAACTGATATTAAATTATCCACTAGTTGCATACAAAATACCAACTGGCTTTTACGACCCAATGCATATATGATTGCAATGAAATTAAATTCTTTCTAAATAGTTTTGTAAAACCTGCATACATATAATTTTATTGGTTAATATTTTACAACGGACCAGGTATGTATGATGATAATAATAATAATAATGATACGCGTGCGAGTTTCTTTTTACGATTCAACAATTGAAATAAATTACTAAAAAGGGATTAATTCACACACACATACACACACAGAAGATGGGTCAACAAACTATAATTTCTCTCTTATCGCATTACAATTAGTTCAGGAATTGTTCAATGATAACATCATCTATCCAAGGAACATTACCAAAGATTGCATCCAAATGCATATTTGAATTTAATCTAGATCTTATATGAGAAATATTTGTAATGATGACCTCCTAGAACCGTTTGGTTTGGATTATTATTGATGGTGATGAGCTTCAAGTCCTCATTGGTATGCGGTCATATACCGATTCTAAAGCTAATCTTTTCTAATAAACTTGGCCAAATATGGTCGCATCTACTTAAAAATCTCATCTTATAATAATAATAATAACGACAACAACAACAACAACAACAACAACTTGCACTATTTTTTGATTTTGTAAATTCTTTGCATTGTTCCATTGTTGGCATTCTGATTACAATTGAGACTCGATCATGATTCCAATTATTCCAAAAATTTTAATCCAATGCTCTGACAGGACATTGTATGATAAAAGAAAAAGAGAACGATGATGATGATAACAACAGTATGGACAAAAGAAAAACTAGTTAAACTAGATTGATGTTCGTACAATTGAAGAGTTGTGTAGAATCCGAAAACCATTAAACGTTTCATTTAATTATATTCTCTCATACCAATTATTTGCTGTATTTTATACGATTTATTGCTGACGTTTATTGTTGGAAAGCTCTCGGTTATGTTGTTGTTGTTGTTGTTGTCCAACATCTGCATTAGACTGGTGCATTAAAAACTAATGATTGATGTTGATATTGAATCGATTTGATTGATTAGAAAAGCAATTGCAACTATTTAAAATCTTGTAGATAGACAACAGTTTTTTATAAATTAGACCAAAAAAAACATTACTACAGTAAATTATTATTATTCGATATTCAACAAGAACTAGTTACAATAATAGAAAGCGATTTATATTGTTGTCTTTATAGAAACATGTCCATGTCTACTAGTATCCTGAAAGTACATCATACCGTTCTGTATTAGGCGAATGTTAATAAATTCGATTTGATATAAACACGAAATACAACCGATGTCAGTTTGTTTTTACAACTTATAATATTATTAAATATTCAAATCAACAAGGGGGCGAAAAAAAATGTCTCACTTTACTAATTCTTAATTTGGAATGACATTATCATCAAAATATATCAAAATTTTACATGTCCCAACATTTATCCAATCTATTCTACACGAATTCATAAAGAAGATTAAAGATTTAACTACTGGACTTTTATAAGAAACTTGTTTCTGACAAGCTGAATAGGATCACCCTCTTCTAGTTTGGATCAAATGAAATTTTCAGTAGTTTAGTCGGTACTTGACAGCAAAAAACCGTTTTACGAATATTCTATCAAGCGAACAATTCAAATGAAATTGGACAAAATTCTCTTAACATATCTATCTATTTGATTATAATAATCGAGTTTAAGTTTAGCGAGCAACAGGAACATTAATAATAAATTATAATGAAAGCTGCGATAAAGTCCTAATAAGTTGTTGTAACTGTTTGCTATAAATATAAAATGATGTGGGAAATGTCGTTTCATAAATCATCAATATTGGCAAATATCTATAATATTTTTTTTTTCGTTGCCTGGCTCTCTCTCCCATTTCCAGAAAAATTGCAAACACTTTTAAATCTTGAATGAATAAAAATATAGATTTTTCACTTAATTTTTCTCAATAATGTATAATATTTATTCATAAAGCAGTCATATCCGGCTTAAAAGTTTATTAATAAAACAAAGTTTTCTAAAGAACTTTATTTAGGTTTATATTCAAAATATAAAATCGGTAACATTTAAATTTTATTTTATGGATAATCTTAGGAAATGAGTTTATGGAATTTGATCTGATTTGAATGAAACCGATCGCGAAACTTGATCAAAATTAATTGAATTTTATCCATTTCATTATTGAAATATTACAGTAAATAATAAATGTTAATCATTTCAGGTATGCGCAATTATTTTCATTAAATTCAAAAAAGGCAATTTCAACGATGTTACATAAATTGTATTTGACATAAGTATGGTGATCTTTTTTTTTTCTCTCTAAATCTTTTTAAATACGATTAATAAAACCTGACTATGTGCAGATAATTTTCTAAAACCGAAATGTAAATGTTTGGGTCAGTTCGAGAGGGTAACAACAACAAGAAATTAAGGGACAAATCCGACCATCCGGCTATTATAAATCCTCTATCTCTAATAATACTTTCAAGTTGCAATTTGCAATTGTAATGAAATTCAAATAAAATTACAAACAATAGAACGTATTCTAGAGATTTTTCTAAATTGTTTAAACTCAATTATAATATCGAGTGGCCACCTTGTACCTATTTTTCTCTCAATTTAAACATCACTTCCTGTTAGATTTGATTAAATTTGTTAACACTACACTGTTGTTTTTTTTTTTTTTGGAGGGAAACACTTAATAAGTACACAGACACTTTGTATTCGTGACAGGTATCGGAAAAAGCGCGTGGCAAATGTAGCAGGAGGCTTTTCTGTGCAGCCCACTCAGGCACTGCACCAGGAATACTGAATGTTTGTGTTAAGGACAATGTGCGCTCCTGCTGCTGCTGCTGTATGGCGACGGCGACGACGACGACGACGACGACGACGACGACGGCGACGTTTCTTCATACACGCTTGCGTAATTTTATTCAAACATTAATTATTCAAAATTTTACGAATAATCGTATAGTCAACTAAACAATAAATAAGAATGAATAATAATAATAATAATTATAACAATAAAAGAAACGGAAAAATAACTCGTATAAATCTCAAAATTGTCAAGATCACAGGAACTCGCTTCTAGAAGTTTTAACGGGATTTATAAATTTCATTTAAAAATTATTATTAATTTTTGGGACATTTTTAACTGGCGCTATTGCTATAAAAAACATGTCGCCCGGCAAATTGCCATTTCTTACTACGATAAGTAATTTAACATAAAAACAAATCAAAGGAGACGAAAAAAAATTTATAAAAGACGCCCTCTCACTTTGTGGTTTCAGTTCAAAAAAAAAAAAAAATCGAAAACGTGTTTTTAATTAAGTATCTACTTTTTGAAATTTTGTGGATCATATAAAATCCAAAAATTCACCATCGTAAACTTGTCCCTTTCGACATTTTTTATTAGAGTAATATATTTATTAGTATTCAAAACGTTGAAATTTATGTATTGCAGATATCTTTCTGTAGGTATACTATACATATATTTATATATAAAAACGCATGTGTTAGCGAACTTTTGATTTTATTTGCATACAACAGACGAATTTGTGTAATAAACTGAAACCAAATGGTGGACTTCTTTGCGCGCTTTTGTATGAATAAATCTATATATTGTTTGTTATCCTGTAAACAACTTTTTTTTGGGGGCGACTTGTAATACATGAAACAATTCAATGCTAACGACCTGTAATCGTCAATAATATCTTACATCAACAATGAACCAACAAAGAGAACAACCAAACGGTTTACTAATTGATCGTTAATTGTATCGGTGCTAGATTAATAGATCTATTGAAATGAGTATTAATTAATTGATATTATAAGTAGGTAAATCTAGTTAGTAATTGAAATAATGATTGGTAAGAAAAACATTGATAGTATTTCCATTTTAGTCCTGAAAACCTGAAAAAAGAACAAACAGTTTTAAGATAAAACAGAAATTGATCCATTAATGATAATCAGGTGGTACGAAATAGGCATACAACTTTCTAGATGAAGTCGTTACGGATTTTTCAAATTTGTACCCACCATAAATAGCAACAGCATTCCTAACTGATAATGAAACGAATAAATAACAGTTTCATCTCATTTAATATAATGACAATTGTAATAATTTTATGAATTTTTGAGAAGCGTACTTATATGACACAAAAAAAAATCGAAAACAACAAGATCGCCAAGTATTTTTTCTGCGAAACGACTATATTATATCACATTCAAAAATTTATATGTAAATGATGGAGAGGAGCATCGGCCTGTAATCATTGCATTATAAAGCGCTTCAAGTACAAATTAAAGACTGCAATGTTGCAGGTAACAGTGAAAAAAAGGTAGATGAACAACAATTGAAACAAGTTAATGTGGGGAATTTTACATAATTATAGTTATTAGATATGAATTACAAGAATTGATATGATAGCTGTATACTTTTTCAATTTGTCTTGAAAATATTTCAAAAAAAAGAAATCATTTTCAACATCTATCTTGTAATATATTTATTGTTTTTATAAATTTAGAGATTTTGGATGTGCGTAGACTAAAAAGAAATTATAGGGATGCAACAATTACTATATGAATGGAATTTATAATAATACGTTATGATTAATTTTTCTGTTTTATTCCTACATATATGGTTGATTGTAGATTATTAAACAGGAAAAATCCGAATCATCAACCGTTTTTGGTATTCTTTTATCGCCTAAATATGGTGAAAGCCACTATTTTTGGATGCTCGAACAACAAAAAAAAAATTAACATTTTCTGATTATTATGAGAATAATTGATAAATAATGATTGAATAAATGCTGGAATGAAAAGAAAAAATTACGTGCTATTTATGGTTAAGAATAATAACATTTATAACTAGTCGATTTTTTAATTTTAAGTGTAGGCTACTGATGTCACACCTTAACTACAACTTTTCGCCATAAGATAAGAAATATTTGAATTTTTTATTCGTGGATTGTATCAATCAAATCGAATTTGTTATCATTGAATCTGTTACGTTCTAATGAATTTTATCTAGAAAGTGTTTTAATTAGATTTTATTAAATTTGAATTTAATTCGAGTTTATTGTAACAGGAGGGTGAAACTAAAAAATTATTGTTGTTGTTGTTGTTATTTATAATGCAACATCTATAAACTTCTTAGATAAAATAAATATTAAACGTTATTGGTGAAATGTTGCAATAATATTTAAATAAATCCGTTAGATTTGAACAACTAACATTTGGAATTTTAAATCAAATACGTGCATTGAAAGTGATTGTAGTACAAGACATTTTATATAAACTTGGATAATGTGACGTTTATTTATTGTAGAAAAACCACAACAAAAACGAAGATCAGTACAAACTCTAATAGAGACTTTGGTGCATTTTTTCCAACAGGTGGTTAATGTGCACTTAAAAAAATCACTGTAATTCTCGTACTAACATTAATATAATCGGGAGTTTGTTTTGTATTTTTGTAATTCTATCTAAAATTCGTACAGTATCGGATCTGCGCTGCACAAATAACAGATTTGTTAGGTGCATATCAAATTTTTTCCGGTGTTTATTTGAGATTCCCTTGTGATGTTGAAATACGTCAATTCTGGACTAAAAAACGAAAAGTGGCAATAAAGCTATCGCAATTTCCGCCATCACTGCACACCAACAACGATATATTTGTTTGTCTTTCTTGTATATCTTTCAAATTTTCCGATTTTATACGTGAAATATTCGATGCGACTTTTGATCGTTTAACTTTTATAAAAATTTTATTATGATGAAATTCAATCAAACTTGTTCAAGTATATGTACCTATATAGGTTTATTATAGATTGGTAACGTTTTCTTGGGATTTTTACTGGAAGCTTGTTAGTTTCACCCTTTTGATCATCATTGTCATCGTTAATGTTGGCAGTTGTTATCTCCATTTATGATCTATACCAAATTTGGCACCGATCAGCCAAAACGTAATAAAATGCGTACCTTCAATATACGAGTTTTCTAGATCTTTGCTGGCTTTTTTTAAATTTTATTTCATTTTTTTTTCAACTACTTCAAGTATTTCTTTTCAAACGATATTCCTTCTTGGGTTTTATGTTGTCATAGTAGCAAAATGACATGTTGTAGTTAGTTAATACTTGGACTTGGAGTAAATCGCATGTAATCGGTTCAAAGTAAATTATTGTAAAACAAAAATTTCAATTGAACTCAACTGAAAGCATACAAGAAGTTTCTCTACTGGAAATTGGAATTGATTAAACGGCTAGTAAACAAAAAAAAAAGTAATTTATTATATGACAAAAATATTATGATGATGTAAACACGAAAAGTATAGCAAACCGAATCGCTAGAGACCAATTTTCTCGCTATTTCGAATTCAAAAACTTACCGAATAACACTGAAAGCCTACTAGTGATAATTACCAAATTTCTGAAAAATGGTGGAAATTTTCAGAGCGTAGAAAATGTGATTTTAATAATAAATTCCATCAAATTAAATAGAAATGAAAAACATGACAACTTCACTTATCTACATACTATACATACATATATAGTGTTAGGATAGGCGAAAAAATAAGAGGGAACCGGCGCGCGAATATAATTTACGTCTTGACTTCGCCGTTTTTTTTCTTCTTCCACTACTGTTTAGTAGAGTCAGCATGAAAACTCCAGCACTATGTTAATGTGCCGGTAGTGTAGGCGACAGATCATTATTAAGGACTGGATGTGAATTTGAATTTAAATTTAACGGGAAAAATAGCAATTTTTTTAATCTCTAGATTAAAAGCGCGAAAATTGTTCAATAAACCAGTACTGCCTATAGTATGTGTTCCAGTTTTCAAATGGTAATCCAGTTATATTTCACGTTTTGTTATGTGCTCTACATTTTTTTTCTATCCTGTCACATTCAAAATTACCACATAAAACTGTATGACTTATTATTGAGAGGCAATTCAATAGAACATTACCAGTACAAGTATAACTATTAAAGTAAAGACTCCCATACTAATGACAGACATTACAGTTTTGATACGTTTATAAATATATTTAGGATATAAGTTTTTACTACGATCTATAATTATTTGCGACAAAGAAGAATTCATAGACGTCCACTGATTTTCCAAAAAAACACAGAATGTTGTCATTTAGTTTGTTTGTTTTGATCATGATTGTTATTTATAATAATAATATAGCTTCTACCAAACGGCTCGGTGATTGATTATTTAACTGTTGTCCTGGACAGGATCGTTTTTGATTTGTCTATACACAACTGTCGGACAAGTATTTTCAAACATGAATCAACTCAGAAGTGGTTTAATTTTGGGTGATACTACTCGCCCGCTGTGACCGTAAAATATTTATCAATGTAGAGAAAGAAATAAATGAGACTACTTAACTAAACTATATAAATGTTTATAATATATATGTAGATATGTATATATGTATCTCTATAGTACATAAAGCACCAATGATTTATTTTTAGCGAAATTAAAACATACCTTTGTTGGAAAACTGTAACTGAAAAAGAGTAATCAAACGTAATGGATCTATTGTTAAGATAAATTTTTTGCAATTTCGTTACAATTCTCTATTATTATTATTATTATTGTTGTTGTAATAAATACATTAATATGAATGATGTAGATATATAGTGAGTCTGAAGATAATAAATCGTCCCAAGATTTATTTCTCTTGTTCGTGTCAATTAAGAAGCAATATTTTACGTAAAACATCATTTAGATCTTCGCATTTTTACTATGTTTCGGCTGTTTTACATAAATTTAAATAAAAAATAAACTGATAATATAAATAATCGATAATTTTGTTCATTGAAAAAGACTGTAAACATTCTAAATAGCTTTTAAAAAGACCGTGTTCATTGATTAACAAAAACTATAAACAATTTTAAATACAGAATCGACTAGTTTGCTCAAAAATCATAAAAAGTCATCGAATATCAAGTGATAATAATTGACTAAAATGATATTCAATTAAGGGAAATTCTACTCATTTATGATTCTCTCGCCTATACAGAAATTCGCTGTTTAGAGATTTATGAGATTCTCTTTCGTCGAGTTGATCATATTGATCGACGATTATATGTAATAATAATTAAATTCTAGCTATAAAAGGGATCTCCATCTTGAATGTTTGTATTTATTTATAAATGGAAGAATAAAAAGATCAAAAGAGATCTACCATAATACAGAGATTTGCACTTTGTTGTTTTGACGTGTAGATTATTATTAGCTCGAAAAAGGGTATAATTCTATAAAATTTGGTGATGATAATAAATGTAAATTTAAGTCGGCATTAATACGAACAAATGAGCCGTATATTAACAGGATTTGGGTGCGTATCCACATTAAACACTTGAGGAATTAAAGGACTTTCAATCCGAACACGCACCACAACTTTCTATTCAATGGGTATTTTATAATGTCCCATTGGCATGGAATCTAGTGCCCCTATTTTCCAGACCACTAATTACACTTAAAATCATGTTATGCACTCACCACATGACATAAAATAGAGTATACCTATAGATAATAAAGTTAATAAGAAGTTGGCGAAAAACGAAAACAATTTGAGTAAAATGCATATCCTGGGTCGTTGACTTGATTTCTGTTAAGGACACCATCTAAGGAATGAAATCATTCCAGAAGCTATTGTTGACGAAAACCTGAATAACGAATTGTTTTTTCTCATCAAATCAAATAAGAATCATATGAATCAACTAGATGACTTACGAGTTAAATCGAGTTGAAAATATACTAGAAAGACCTCATGCTGTTTCAATATAATTACAATCAGCTTGAATTTCATTTTAATCTAAAATAGCAAACAGAATTAGATTTTTTTTTTTGGTTCGTTTTGCTGTTCTCATTGTTGTGTTATTTATTCTACTTCTTCTCAGTATAGAAAAAGAACCAAAAATCTCATCCATAAGTTTCTTTCAGAACTTTCGCCCGTACTGTACATTGATAGTGGCAGGCTTATGACGGTGATGGCTAGAAAGATTGATGTCAGGATCAATCTGTGCTAGTGTGTGATCGATTAAATCATTTTTTCTTCTTTACTTGGTGGCTTTTTTCTTTATTATTCTTTGATATCAAGTTTTTCTTCTCTATATTCCAATACGCTTTTTAACTTTATTCAGTGTAAGAATAAGACCGTAGGAAGAAAAACGAATCAAACCTTTCAGTTTCATTGATTTCTTAATCTAAGAAATTACGAACCTTTCTATTACATTAGGGTATGCATTTTATTTTCAGGATATCGGTTTACAACGTTGCTTTTCGGTGGAAAACCCCAATTCCACAAATTCTTGTTATTATTATTATTATTGTTGATTGTATTGGAAAAATATCTCGGCCCAATCATAATAAAATTGTTAATCACTTCGATCTTCCACATTATTATTAGAGAAGTTATAAATATGATTATTGATTGATTGTGAATGAGTACTTGAGAATATGGAAGAGATTGCGTGGTTTTGAATATAAATAACTAATTTGCTTATATTAAAATGGTTGGAAAATCTTCTAGTCTGTTCTGTAATGACAGCTAATTTGCAAGGCATTAGATTCTAGCGATCTTCCTGAAAGATTTACAAATGAATAATAGATCGTCAAGTTTTCTTTGTATTGTCGTCTACATCTAAAATCTACTAGTTGTATCTGAACTAGGTAGGGAAAAAACCAGATTATTAAGATTAACTGATCCATTTTTCATTGAATACACAACATCGCATTGAGATTTCAATTAACTTCTAAAATATGAAAATCTAAAACAGTAGCCACAAATCAAAAAATAATGGAATTCCTGTTGAAGAATCTGTTAAAAAAATGTCCCAGTTTTAAAATATCGCCATACAAATCTGATATATTTGTATCGAAAATGATTTGAATAATACTACATTTGGTTGCAGAATCAGCTCTTATCTGTTCGAGAATCAGTAAAGGATTCCATCGTAATTACCCTAAATTGCATTATACTGTCCTCTTATCACTACTTACACATGACTAGCGTAAATCAATCAGTACGATTATTTTGTACAGAACTCCAAGAGGCGGCAACACTAATGACTATAACTTGGCAATGAACAAAAACGTAGTACAACAGCTCTCGTTATCTTATCCTTCAGTTTGAGTATTTTTGTTTTTTACTTTCATCATTCTCAAAATTATTAACACATTGGTAAATGGCGAGCGACTTGTATTCAACCAACCATGATTTGGATTTTATGAATGGTTGGCAACAGCTGGAAGTGTATCTTTTTAAGCGTACTTTAATAACGAAGAATGCTTTCAATCTAGACTTTTTTCCGTGCTTGTTTTTATTTTTGTATCTCATCCTTTTCTCTCTACATACACCAAAAAACAAAGTTAATTCAGGATCTATCTAGCGGGTCAAAAAAACACAAACATATGTGCTTCTTCCACCAATCAATTGGTGTAAACGAGATAGATCGTTACACAGACGTTCAGTCAAGAATGATTAAAATAAAATATAAAAGAAAGTAGTTCAGATTGATGCCGTAATAGTGAGGATTAATATGAACAAATTGAGATTTGAAAAAAAATGGTCAAACCAACAACAACTGTATTTTTAATCCCATCATGATCCTTTCTTTGTTTTGTGACAATTATGCCATGTATAGTAATGAAATGCAACCGTTTCTGTTGCAAACTGATGCACTTGGCTTATAGTTGCAGTATAAACGTAGGTAAAGGTAGTACACTCACACCGTCCACTCTTGTAAAATGCCGTCTCATCCTTAAATGCATATCCTCGACGATCGTTTGCATTCATTGCCAGCAAACTCTCAACAATTTTAATTAGATAACACACACACACACACAGCATGTAGTAAAGATGTACAGAAAAATATAGTTGACAAGAAGACAACAAACTGGACGATTTACTAACATTGTTGGCAATTCATCTTGGCGGTAATTCAACAAACAAATTAACAGTCTCTTTCCAGAATCCGCCAATTAACCAAAAAAAATCTATTGTTGCCGCACTAAAAAAATTCCATTATCATTTATCAATAATTGATTTTCTACCTGTGATGTATAGAAATGTGGAAATAATGTTGATTTATTCCAACAAACTATACAAAACTATACGATGATGTATTCTGGACAAGTTTTCCAATCTTTATTTTTCTTTTTTTTTTTTGACGACAAACATTCACACATGTTACAACGAATATCTAGGCTATCGAATTTTCCGATCATAGTATAGAACTTTTATTGTTTCCTTATGTTTGAGTCGTTCATTTTGATATTAATTGGTAACAGTAACCCCCTCAAAAAAGGAAAGCAAGAAAACAAATCGAAAACAAGAATAAGTCTGTAAAAGATTTGTTGCAAATGAACCAATTTGCACATGACAGAAATATGTAATTATTCATGGAAATCGTTTGCCAACTTATTTAGTTGGTATTATTAGCTTTATTAAAGCTAATAATAGATTAATCCTCAAATTCAATTTAACTTGACAGATGTAATTGCTAATTAACTTACCAGACCAATTATTGCGTATTTAGTATCGATCATTACTGTAATAAGAAAAAAATAGGATAACGTAACGACGGAAAGACAGAAAACAAACATAATTCAATAACAAACCATAAAATATAAAGAATGGTGCGAATCTAATAACTCTCTAGTGGAAAATTCATTTCCACCAACTAACAAAAAAGTAAAGATATAGATGAGGCTATATTATTAAAAAATTTATCGAAATCTTTCTTTGGTCCCAGTTGCACCGACATAAACTATATGATCAGCAAGTATCCATCACAAAAAAAAATATGGAATTTCCTTTAACTTGAATCAATTAAAACACCAGCCTAATTGTCGGCCTATCGAAATCTTTAATGGCACCACACACACAAAAAAAAGATAATTACCTGTTAAGTGTATCAATAGAGATCATCAGAAACAGTAAATTGATCCGACTCTTTAATATACATATATATGATGTTAGATGAAATGAAAGGCTAATTATAAGAAAAGGCCCATAATGGAATGATTCGACAGGTTTTGAAAAGGAAACCACAATAATATATAGAAAGGAAATTGAAGCAAAAATGTTTACAAAATTAGTGAAATAACGTGGGAAAGGTGAAGCAAATGAGTCTGAGCTAATTGCGAATTGAATTTATGGCATGACTTAAGAAATCCTTAATTGTACTAAAATCTTTCCTGCCATCGTAACATAACTTAAGCGTAGCTTATTGTGTCAGCAAGACAAAATTTATACACACTTGACTTGTCTTGTTCATGATTTTTTAAGAAAAATAGTCGATAGTAAAGTTTAAATCAGATTGGTGTAATCGACTGTATAATAACTAAAAAAAAAACCAAAATGAATTATTAAAAGTTCAAAACCCCATCATGATATCTTTCCAGAGAAGCGTAAAAAAGGGTATCCGTGAAACTTTTTTTTTGTGCTTTCACTTTCCTTTCCTTTAATAGGCTAATTTTATCAGATCTAATAATAATCATCAATATACCTGTGAATCCGACCTTCTCGATCAGAAAATTACTTACTGATCCAGAAAATCTATAAATATTTACAACGACTTTGATCCTGGATTATTTAACGATACTCCTTCTAAGCGATAGGATAGGAGACTCTTCTAATCTTATATATTGTGTGTTTAGTATTATCAATATCGTACATTCCCGAATTTTAGTGAGTCTCGTGAAGTACTCGCCCTTAAAACGACGAATTCAATCCCGTCGTGGTAGTGTTGTTGTTGTTGTTGGTGTTGCGTAAACATATCGCATAAACTTATGATGCGTGAAAAGTGAAAATTGCAAATATATTCTTTTCGGTGGGGTGTGGATGTGATTCTGACAAGATTTCTGATAAGGGAGTGGAATAAGTTTATACAAGAAGAAGAAGTAGTAGTAGTAATAATAATAATAATGATAATAGTGATGTTAGAATTTCAACCTGGATGGAATCTTGCAAATGTCGCGAATAAAAACTCATAAATCATTTTCTGTGTAGACGTTTTCCATCATCATCATCATCATCATCATCATCGTCAATGTAAAACTTTCAATCTGATATATTACGTATTACTATAACAGTTAATAGTATTATTATTATTATTATTATTAACTTAATCCTGGTGAACTCATTAATCTTGACAGAGTGTAAGTGTTTTCGTTATTCAGTGTAGGTACAAAATTTTCAAAAGTTTCAATAAGACTCACCAGTTTTTCCATTGAAAAACAACTTTTATTTTCCGTTCAACTTATTAGAGAGGTTTGTATACGTTGCAGATAGTTAACGCATACCACCAATACGTTCAATAATTGATTCCAAGATGAGTGTTTGTGATAAAGGATAAAAATTTCCTACCTTTTGTAAGTTTTATTTTATCAAGTGCATACCAACATTCACTCCTGGTACATTCCTTTAGTAACTTGTCGAGTTTCCCACAAATAATTCTATACTGTTTGACATATAATTACAATGTAAGCAATCACAAATCGTGGTTTCTTAGAAAGTTTTCTTTTTTCGTATTTGTTCACCCTTCTGCTCTGAAATTGTCCTTACGTAGTCCCAATAACGAACATACAGGTATGTTCAGGGAACAGTGTGGTCTTGAGGAGTATGAGAGCAAAAGAAATGGCAGATATTAGCAATCTCTCATATATGAAATGAAGCGAGATATAAGCACGACGATTCTGCTCCTTCAAATGTTGTGAATGGTGGTGGCACAATGTATTATTATAAGTGTAAAGTCTTATGGACCGTGCGCGGCAGAACCAAAGAGTGTCCACATGTGGTCTATTATGCATTGCAATAACGTTGTTATTTCTCGCGCTAGCTTTGTGGCGAGAGGATCTATTCAATGCTACATAGCGGCTAGTTGCTCACTCTAAGTAACGTGCGTACGGTGAATAGCATAACACCACTTCTCGGCCGATATTTTCTCCTTGTGACTCCGCCTTCGCGCAGCGGACGGTCATAAGACTTTACACTAATAATAGCAGCTTCGTTGTCTCACAAATTGTAGCAGGGGAAAATAATAGAAGGGGAATTGGCGTGCTGATATCTCGCTTACATGCATGTGTAAGATATGGCTAATATGTGTCATTTCTTCTGCTCTCGTGCTCCTCAAGACCACACATTTATATGAACATACCTCTATACATGACTCTCCCTGAGGCTAGAGAGAGAAAAGCAAATAGAGGCCAGGTAGAAACTGTGTCTCAAAAACTGAACAATGGGCTCTAGTCCATTAATTTACATGGAATACAAAAACCTGAACTGCTCAGCCCTGTGCTGCCTGTGTTTCCTGTGTCTCAATATGCGCCACGCCTAAATGAAACTGTTTTGAAAAATAGCAATAAGTGACTTATCGAAATGAATTTGTAGAATAAAAGCACTTTCTTTGAACTCAAAATAATAACGACAGTAAAAAATTTTATTACAAAAAATTTGCATAGGATTGCAACAAATTGCATTCGTTATAATCAAAAGTGACTCATAAAAATTTTATAGTTAAACTTTCGTAATGTTGTGTATTTTTATTGCATTTTCCCTCCGTCAAATAACAATCAAAAACTTTCAAAACGTGCGTTTTTCAATATAAAAATTGAATTGAACTGTCTAGTAGGTAGGACGATAGATAATTAATTAAATTTCTGTAATTCCTGATCGAAATCCTGCTGGGTCTCATTTAAATTATAAAGATTCCTGTGCCAGGACATTCCTGTTTGCAGGAAGTTTTCACTACTAGCCGAGTTTCAAACCAAAACAGGACAATAAAACAAAATTGTATTCTTCTTATTCATCATCAATTTATAATTATAATTATAATTATAATTATAATTGTCATATTCTCCATTAAATTACTGTTGTTTTTTTTTAATTAAATTGAATATTTTTGTACGAGTTATTTGCCTCCTGTCGCTAGATGTCGCATCCGTAGTTATCCTGAAATTCTTTCAAATTCCTACCGCGCGCAATCTTGACTAAAACCAAATATTACCAATATGTACTTTAATTGCGAGATTGATATCGAAATATTAAGATTTCTAGGTCCTGTTTATCATTATACGATAAGATTAGATTAATAGTTTCAGTGAGATGATGTGTTCAGAATATTGTTTTAGCTGACTACCGATCATTCACTTTTGTGAATCAAAATTTTCCTCATAATAAATAAATTTTTTGATAATCGTTTCGAACCAGAGAACAATGTGAGTATGCGTCGTGTATCTGATAAAATATTTGTTCAAATGTCTAAACGAAAAAAAAAGACTTTTATGGTCGTTTATTTAAAAAGTTTCCGGCTTGAAATCGAAACAAAAGATAATTGATAAAATATGATCGGAACATTTATCATCGACACATAAATTTAAAAGAAGCGTTTTTCATTCAAAAAATTGTAATTTTAGTAGAAATTTCTTCAAGATGAATTAAGAAATTTTAATGAGTGACAGGCTTTATTGTCTTTTTTAATGTTGGTCTTGTTTGTAATTTCCTTTTTGAAATTCCAGAGGTTTTTTTTTCAACGAGGAAGAGAAAAAATGTCGGAAATTCCCAAGAAGAAAATCGTTATAATTGGTGATGGATATGTTGGCAAGACTTGTATATTACATGCAATAAAAAAACAAAAATTTGAAGAACATACTCCTAATGTGTACGTATTTGGTAGAAAATAAATATTAATTTATTGAAATATTCAATATTGCAGTTATGATGAATTCTTTTTTGAACAAACCCACAACCATAAAAGGTGTATTTTACATTTTGTCGATACACCAGGACAAGAAGAATATGATGCTATTAGAAGATTAATGTATAGACATGTATATTGAACAATATCAATATCCATACAAGTTAAATTTGTATAATAAATTTCAGGTTGATTTATTCTTAATATGTTTCGCCGTCAATGATCGAGTATCATTTGAAAACATCAAAACCAAATGGATTGATGATATTAATGATTATCAACATATACCGAAGATACTTGTTGGTAAAAATACCATTTAACAAATGAAATAAGTTGATCGAAAATTGGAATTTTTCTAGGGACAAAACTGGATTTAAGGGACAACAGTCCGAATTGTATCAGTAAAATTGACGCTAAAACTTATCAGAAAAAAATCCACGCTCTACATTACGTAGAATGTTCAGCAAAAACGACAGTTGGTGTTGATGATTTGATTCATTGCATTGTACAAATAACGTTTAATAATAAAAGGAGTTGTGTGTTACAGTAATTTTTTTTTATAATTCACTCATAGCAAACCAGAAAAAATAAGTAAAATTTTAAATCTACACATTTATCTATGTTTAAAATCCAACCTTATCTTATCATTGAGATGTTATCATCACCAAATTGTTCATACCAACTTTATTGTTGCTGTATGTTTTAAAAGAGCCTTTTTTCCCATAATAGTGTAAAATTATAGAAATTTTGTGTATGTAGGACATAAATTTTCCAAAATAAAATAAAGGTAATTGTTAAACTCTTCATTGTTAATTTGTTTGTCAATAAAATATCATTTTAAACCGTATTTTTATCAATATTTGTTTATCACTATATAGTGTAAGTTCAATAAAGAAAATACTCAACATTTTGACAAAATAATGAAAAACAAGATTCGTGTAACAGTTGTTGGTGATGGTGATACTGGGAAGACTTGCATGTTGATCGTTTATAAAGATCGCAAATTTGATGAACGTTATATACCAACAGTGTAAATAAGAAATTGTTTAACAAAAAATAAATTGATTGATTTATAAAATTTTCCAGTTTTGATGTTTACTCAATGACAATACCAATCAATCATAAAGAATATACAGTTATTTTATCGGATACAGCTGGTCAAGAGGAATTCGACAAATTACGACAATTAGCCTATAAAGACGTAAATGAAACAATCATTTTTCACCACCCAACAATACAAGTTTTCGATTGATTTCAGACAGACGTATTCATTTTATGTTATACAGTAAATCAACGGTCCTCCTTTGAGAACGTGAAAGAGAAATGGGCGCCGGAATTGAGGAAGTGTTGTCCAAGAGCTAAAGTCGTCCTAGCCGGTGAATGTTGTTTTTTATTTTCCTATTTATGGTTTAATAAACTTTTAGTTACGAAGAACTACAACTGAAATTAACATTTTCTTTTTGTTTGTTGTTTGTTTTTATTTTACAGCAACTAAAACCGACTTACAATCACCGAATACAATCACGGAAAAGGAGGGCAATAAGCTTGCTAGACTTATAAAAGCTGATGGATTTATACAAAATTCAGCTAAAACTGGAAGGAATATAGATGAAACGTTTGCATTGGCATTAGCTGCTGTTGTCAATACGAATACAGGAACTAGAAGGGATACAAGAAATGTTTGTGGGATTTTATGAAAAATACACTTAAATTAATTGATAGTTAATAGTAAATTGACAATGATTTTGTTAAAAAAGTATGTAAATTATATTATTTTAACTCACAAATAACTAAATTATTTTTAATAGTAATTTAAGTGATAACTAATTTTTGCCACGTCTTCAATTAAATTTAATTTTAATGAAATTGAGAGATCTTTTTGAACGAGGAGCTTTTAATTTTTTTAAGCCTAAAGCCCTTATTTTAAGACCCTATTTCCTTTATTTTTTCTTAATAAATGGAACGAGTTAAATTAAATTTTTTTCCCTTATAATCGAATTTTTTGTCGTTTTCATATAATTTTGAATTTTAAAAATATCAAAGTTATATAAAATTAGAAAAAATAAAAAAAACGAACACGTTCAATGTAGACATAAATTGTCGGAACAGACAAAAAAATGCCAAAAAAATTTTAATACGACAATAAAATGTCAAATTAAGAAATTCACAATGAAGCACTATAGGTCGCCATCACGCAGCCCTATTCTATCAGCATAATGTAAATTGAACATTCCAGCCACGTGCCGAGATTAACTCAAAGAATTCAATATCAAAAAAAGTATGCTCTATATTAGGCAGTATTATCATCGTACAATTTCAAACAATTGAACTGTGAAAATTGGAAATATTAAGCGAGTGAAAGAAAAGTCGTGGATGCAACATGGAAAATATGGAACGAAATTGGATATGAAACGTTTCCCGAGATCTATTACAAATGTAAGAAAAAAGAGAAAACGGAGAAAAATCCGTTGAAATGTTAATTTAGTACCTTCCGGCATAGTTGGCAAGAACATCGTCGTTCTTGTGATTCTTGTTCTTCTTACATACTAGCGTACTATTTACTCTCGTACAGGGAACGAGACAGAATTTGTCGTTTGAAGAAGAAAGGAAAAGAAGACATCAGATTTATTGGCTGGGTGTAATAAATCCAATGAAAAACAATAAATACTGTCGTCCTACTTATTTTTCTTCTCTTTCCATATGGTTTTTTTTGGTGTTATCAACAATCTTTTTGCGTGCGACAAATAAAATGTACATGTCCCCAATGGACATTAGATACAGGATATGTCTTATCTCAATATTTAAATGTAACCTACATTGTCTTTTTTTTCTAGCAATTTCATTCAAAATTGAATCGTTCTAGAAATATGAAATCTGAAGACGAAATATATAGGACAGGTTATCAATAGATTTTGATTCACTATACGACTCGTACTATCTGATTTTATAGGAATCGAACTAGTTCACCCTATTAGTGATAGTAGTGGTGGTTGATAACAGATATCGAGACTCAGGTCGAGATGAAGTATGTAATAGTAGTTGCATCTGCCAACCAACGAACCAACCAACCAACCACTTCAATCGAAACTTCCATTGCTTTTTATCGGAAAGTACTCGTGATTCTGACACTATAAATTCCTGAAATGGCTTGCCAGCGTGTCGTTAATATCGACATTATCCGAATCACATAGATATATCAAAATACACGTTTTCATGAAATTAGTCCAACAAATAAATGTTAGTGCAATCAATCGTCTTGTACGAATACAATAAACTTCTTGGCAAACAAGCAACTACTAAAAGAAACAACAAACATGATAAGATATCACGAATATTTATTATTGACTTTTTTTTGTGTGTGTGTAACGTCAAAAAAACTTTTTACCCAAAAAAAAAATTAAATAAATGGATGAGGCAATTATTTTTTTTCTTTTGTGAAATTTTGCGTACAAACTTTGGGTGTTAGTCCTCTCTGTTAATATCGACTACTGTCAACGTTGTCGAAGATCAGCACCAGCTTGACTGTAATCTAATAAGGTCGCCGTCTACGACAAGAAAATGTGATAAATTCACGCATCATCCCAAATTTCTCGTAAAATCCGTCTAGTTCGCCTAGTAAAAATCAAGGTTGTAGTTAATTGAAAGTGACCAAATTGATTAGAAACCAACAAAAAAAAAAACAACAAACCAGTCAATTTTCTGCATTCTTACCGAAAAACAAAAACGAATAAATATTTATCAAAAAAAAAAAATCTTTTCTATCACAAGAAAATAAAATATTATCCAACACCATCCTTATCATCAACATAATACAGTCTGTATACGGTAACATTTTTCTTTCTCTTTCTCTCTATATATCATATAATATGAGCCAAAATCCCGGAAAGCTTTAGCGATTTGTTTTATTTTTCTTTTACCCTCATGACCGAATAAACCACCGACACAGTAGAACTTGCTAGGAAATCCGGGATCTTGAAGAAGGAAACTTAAGCTGCTGCAATCGTCCCCATCATTGCTTTAAATGTCGTCATAGTGATAAACATTATTTTCAAACCTTGACCCTTTCGGATAAAAAGTTCATTCCTACTACTAATGTTCTGTATGGTGGTATGTTGAAATCTTGTTTAGGCAATATTTTTCTGTGATTACTATTGATTTTCACTTAAGAAGCGGAAGAAAAAATTGACCTCACAGAAGTCATGACACAAACAAAACCAATTATAGACTGCGCGAATTTTTGAGCATAGAAACACTCCAGTAAAAAAATGTTTATGAAGAAAATAATCGTCTGAGTTTTGTGTAAATATCAATATTTCTTTTAATAACAAAACTGCATATAGGATAAATATGGAAGAGTCTCCAGTTTGTCAACAAAAAAACTTATAATTAACTCGAAAATTATGAAAATATTTGAGGCTTTTTGCGTTTTATAAGATCAATACTACGATTCCATTCCTATATATAGGGTGAACGATCCATTTGCCAAACGTCTTGTAACAAGTTGGCTAGTTACAGGGTTGCACTCTAATAAGTAAACTAATTCAATTTCTTTCAAGTTTTTCGATTTTTACGTTAAGAGCTAAATGTTTCGAGTTTCCAACAAAATATATACAACAATTGTACGATTGTATAAATGGTTACAATATAAGACAATAAAATTATGTCTTTACAGCACAAAAATTGAGTTTCCACGATCGCGTTAGAAAGAATGATTGTGTTTACTAACTTTATATTATATTTACAACGTTATTCTTGTAAACTAGAACGAAAAGTCAAATTTCCTTCCTTTCTTGCTGTTATTGTTGCAGAATAAATAATACTTTAAATTACTAACCTGCAAAATGTACCGCTTCCACTTTAAACTTCTCAGCACCAGGAACAACTAATTGTGAACAAGATAGTTGAACACCGTGATTTAACACATGTATTAACACTGAACACACCACTATCACCCAGCCCCAACCACCTTCTGGATAATAATGTCGACGTAGTGTTGTTGTTTTTCTTGCATCTAATGGTAAATCGGGTTCTTTATTATTACCGTTCGAATTCTGTTCGTTATTTATACAACGATGTACTGGACAACGTAATTGATTTATTGTGGCTGTAGCTTCTGTATAAATAAAATCCCAATTATCTACACGTATACTAGGTCGACGTCCTATATCATGATGTACATTATTCTTTGGATAATCTGGTGTAGTCTCATTCAAACTTTCATCGATACGTGTTAATGCCAGCACGTGGAATTTCTCAAGTTCGAGATCTGTTTGTGGTGGTGGTGATTGTTCAGGTGTTTTGGACTGTTGAACGTCTTTCACTAAAAAGAAACAGAGGGGAAAAAATTGAATGGATTTTATTTCAAAAATTTACATTCAGAATCGGGCTGAAAGAGCGAAATTTCTCAAGCTGAAAATCCAGCTTAGCTACAGATCTTTCTAGCGGAAAATGAACAAGAAATTCAGGTTTTTCAACGAAACCTCAGCGTATTTCTGAAAAGTTCAAGCCGAATTAATAATTACAACAATGAAAAATTATCGCAAGAAAATAATTTTGTTAACAGGCGGTTGATGTGCAAATGGTGGAGGCGCCGGGTATTGGGTGCATAAATCTGATATATCTGCTATAAGCTGGACTCTAAGATCTTTGTTTACAAAAATAAATAACTGTTTTTAAGCAACAGATAAAGGAATAACAACACAAAAAGAGCTTGAAGGATAATTTTGATTTTCAGCCATTCCTAAGCTTGTCCATAAATACTTGATAATCGTTCAAGAAAAAAAGTGCGAGTTGAACTCGTAGGTTCCGTACCTATCGTAAATACCATCGATTTTATACAGATACAGCGGTCGCCGCTTATTATAATCAACATTGGGACCTGCAGTTTTCGATAAAAATGACCGGCTGATAACATTAAACGGAGGATAAAAAATTGTAATTATTGAACTCAATTTATTACAAACAGTTATGACATTGCCAGGCACTCATGTAAACGAAAAAAGGTATGCTTCGGTTAAAAGTAGGTTTCGGAGAAAAGACTCATTTGATACGAATTTGATAAGAATTCGCATTATTGTCCCCAAAATTGATAACAATAGGCGAAATTTGCAGCGATTGCAAATAGGACCAATGTGCCAAAATATGGTGAAATTTAATTTTTCTCCTGTGCCTCTAATTATGTACAGGATACAGATACGTACATATAATAATATTAACCAAATATTAATACAATGTATAAATAATACTCTATCCAAGATCCGTCAGTCTGGGGGAACATAGGAACAAAAAATGCTTTAGCGTGCCATCAACAATTTGTTTCGTGCCACTTATTTGCCATCCCTGATATAGAGGATTTTGGGACCGACTCATTATGATAACAGTAGCCAATTGATAATGTTATTCATGATTATAATAACCGACGACCACTGTATTTTGTTACAAGCGGTTGGTATACAAATGGTGGAGGCGCCGGGTATCGGCTGCATATATCTGACATATCTGCTATAAACTGTACTCTAAGTGGGTAGATTTTGTTCATATCTTTGTTTACAAAAATAAATAACTGTTTTTAAGCAACAGATAAAGAAAACTGACCCTTCTTTCAAAATAACAAGATAGAAAGAGCTCGAAGGATAATTTTAATTTTCAACCGTAATCATTTCTAAGATTGCCCATAAATACTTGTCACTTATTCAAAAAAAAAAGTGAAACTTATTATATAAAACGGTTACAGACGAATAGACAAATTGATTTGTGAAATCCACAGAAGGGAGAACCAAATTTCAAATACTGATAGTAAGCCTTGAGCCACTTTGAAAGACACTCATAATATATTCGAGGTTTTTCCAATTTTTTATTTACTTTTTTTTCAGTCTTCCAACCGAAATATCCTCATATCAAATGATTTCGATAAATAAAACAGATATAATGTATTCATTGAAAATATTATAAATCAAACTTTTTACAATTTGTCCAAACATTTGATACAATGAAAAAAAGTTTTTGAATGGCTTCAAGATGAAATAATTAGTCGGAATTTGTGTATATGTGTTTGTGGTTAACGGGTAAATACGACAATTTATAACCATACACCAAGATAATATGCGTGGAAAATTTAATATTTATTATTCATGACTCGTTTAATATATCAAAACCTTCCACACATTCGCTCCAATAAATTTATTGCTTCTAGGTCATTTATGGCGTTTACTGTTGTTGTTGTTATTACAGAAACTATACCCACCATCCCCTATATTTGATACAAAAATCTTTTAATTCTATTTAAATGGAAACCAGAACAAAGTGGAAATTGGAACACTTATCTTAATTTCAAACTAGTAGCATCGTATATATTATTTGAATTATAAATGTATTTCGATTCGCCTAATCCAATCATTAATTACACATTCTGACACATTCGTATCGTATAACCAATTCAATGTAAATCGACCGTAACTTCCGATTAAATTGATATTGTGACGAATTGAATACATTATAGTACGTGTAATCATAAAATTTTACCTTGCTCACCAGCCGGGTCGAATTCAGATTCAGTATCCTGTTCAAGTATCGTTGAAACTGTGTCTGTTCTAATGGTGGTCTTAATGATAGCTGGTGGTGGTTCGGACATTTTCGTAAATAATTCTAAATGTTTCTTCGATAATGGATAGGTGATTCCATTGCCGTCAATTTCGTCTTTAGAGATACCATTTAAAGTGTCTTCATCATCATTTTTTAAATTGTTATTGTTACATGTAACATCTTTATCACATTCTTGACCTATTAGTGTACTGTAGGTGCGACCATTGTGATCGATTCGTAATTGTACAACAGCAAAAGTGCTTACTGGCCAAGTTTTGCTGTGATTTAGTGTCATTGTAATATAAAATTGTCATGTCTTTTAAAACTTTTCTTCTCGATTTGTTCCCAATAATAGATTTAGCGATGTTAACATAAAATATTTTATTTCCGTTGTTGCCAAACGACTACTTATTATATTTGCGAGTTTTATTTACGTTCTTGTCATAGGTTTGTTTAATTCGTGAAACGGTGATAAATTAGTTTGAGAAAATGAAGCTTCACTGTTGATGTTTGTTCCAGTAGGTTTCTTCATTCTGTAACAAAATTATTAACAGTCAAAAATGTTTGTACAAATTTCTGGTAAATTAGTCAAGTGTTTCAAATGGTCGATAATTTAATTTATCAGAAACATTTCCAACAACAAAAATTCGTACTTTCAGCAATCGCATTAACAGTTCAGACAAGCTTCTTCATGAAAGAAAATAAACGAAATACAATCCTAGATAACTGGCTGGTATCACGTTCATTAGAGCTCTCGATGTGTAAATAATCCACTGGTGTTAAACGTATAACGGTTGAAAGTCGCAAAAAATACAGAACTACCCGTTATTTTTTTGTCGTACATGCTCTCTAAACGAATTATTTTTTGTTAATTAAAGAACAACGACTTATTTAAAAATTACACAATTTCGCATGAATCAAAACTAATCCCTAACTGAACTATAGTCGTTTAACTCTAAAATCTCTAAAATCCATCGTTAGCATACATGTGTACATGTCATAATCTCAACTGGATTATTCTCAGTTAATTCAAGTTGAAAGTTGAATCTCCCATATATTTCTCTCTTCTATCTCTATCAATCATTCGTTCGTTCTTGTTCCCCCTCATTGTACTAATTCAGTAAATTTCATTCAACGAACACACACAAATAATACATCTGTGTGGTTTTTGTTTTACAACACATCAACAATCACTAAAAGAAAACAACATCAGGAAAGTTTTCAATTAATCTTATCTTACGGCAGAATGGAAACAAAACAGGATTTATCTTAACCAACGCCAAAAATAGAATTTCAGGTGTTTAATTTTGATTATAAGTAGAAGAAGAAGAAACGCAATATGAAATTCTAGAGATTTTTGTCTTCATCACGATATTTCTCTCGGTTTTTTTCAACAATATTTCTTATGAAAGACGTGTACCTATACCTTTTTTTTATGAGACTTTTACGGAGCTGTAAAAAACTCCCAACTAATATGATTTTCGATTTATCAAGTCTTTTTTCATTATCTCAATAAAATTTTTGTTGGAATATCACGGAAACAGATATAAAATATGAAAATTGGAACCCGTTTTGTTGTAGGTGTATGCTTGTTGTTATTATAACAGAATCTACAATCACCATTATGTATGCAATTGTTTGGGTGTATGTAAATGTAGTACAATCAAATTTTAAATGAATGTCGGAGTTATTATATTATTTTGGTAGAAAACACAAACACCAAAAACGATTTCGTCTATTCACCACTTTCAATTCAACGATTTGAAACACTTACAAGACGAATAATTGCACTGTCACAACCAACAAATCTCACTTTATTAATGTACCGTAAATGTTTAACCCTTTTCATGGTCAGAAATAACGAATTTCTTGTGACTGGAATGTCGATCTAACCACATGGAGCGACAAAAAACAAAACGAGCGAAAACACAAATCGGCCGATTGATTTACAAACAACAACAAACAACTCACTTTCACAAATTACTACAACTACGACTACTACGAAAATAATTCTTGACTTGTATTTATTTTAACATCATAGAATACAAAATAGTCAATGTGTCCTGTATAGAATTTCTATAAGATTTGAATGTGTTTTGCATACGGGAATTTGTGCAAATAACCGAATATTAAACTGAATGGAATCCTACAACTTAATTGCGTAAAGTTGATATAACTAGTTCAATGAGCGAGGATTTCTACAGATAGGTTGAAATTAAATGTTGAAAATGTATATATTTTGTGGGATCAATTTCATTACGTGAAAATTATCAACAGGGAGACATTTGACAACATAAAACAAATAATAATGGAATTTATTGCGAGTGATTCCAATAAAATTTAATAAACTATTGCAATATGTTGTTTGCAAACAATATGTGTGATTTGGTCGATTGTACAGTTAATTGAGATTTTCGTAATAAAGGAAATTCGTAAAAACGTTCCAATAATATGTAACGAATTATAGTAGAGAAATGGTGGATGCGCCGGGTAACTCGCACCAGTTTTTTTGCAGTGCCATGTTGTATTTTTGCGGTAAACACAAAACATTTATTGAAGATAACGCCAGATTGTTAGTTCTTGAACTAACAGAAACTTTATCAACAAAAAAATCCGTTATTGTTGAATTATTAATTGATTTACCGAATAATAATTAAGTTTGAGACAAGGTTCAGCAACCTGAAACTATGACAATTTAGATTTATTCTACATTAAATTAATTGAATCTGGAATGAAGTTTTTGTATGTTTTCCTAAAGAAAGCTTTTGTTTTTATTGAAGATAGTCAGTTTAGTGGTCGCATGACTTTAAATATGTGCTGTTACTTAAGAAAAACTAGAAGTAAATAAAAAATTTTTACTTATATTGGATCTACTCCAAAACGACAATTTTGAATCCTTTTTAAAAAAAAATTGTTTGTTTAGACTGGAATCTAGACATTTGAAAATAATAAAAACTGAAACTTATTGTTAATCATAAATGTGTTCAGACACGCAAAAATACCATTCAAGCGAAGACACTCTTATCTGTCAGGTTACAAAAATTGATCGTTTCAGAGAGGGTTACATGTAGAAAGGAAAGAAATTAAAGCATAAATGCCACACTGCTAACCACTTAATTTCGGACAAATTGTAATTTGAAGCGTTTTAATCATCTAAACTACTAAATAAATTTTAATTAACCGAAATTAACAAAACAGAATTTGTATTTTCAGTCCCTGTGCATCAGCAGAAGAAAGCTCACGCAAAACGAACAAGAAACTAAGTTTACTGCTCGAAGTAATTTCCGAGATTGCATCCTGATTTGTAGAGAGATTAATTTTTAAATTACGATAACGTTCATTTGGTTTATCAATTTAATACAACAAAAACAAATATAACAACCAGCCAATCCAACATGAAATTATCATAAATTGGCAATGAATTTCGATTTGAAATTTATGGCTTATAATCAATAATCTATTAAAAAACGATGCTCTTTGCCCTCTTCCTACTCGACTACCCTGCCAAAAATCCAACTATTTTATAGAAACTTGATTTATTAGCGTTATCAACTTGAATCGAATAATATAGTTAAATATAACCTGGAATTTTCTCTCGTTCTCTATACACACACACACGTGTATTTTCCGAATCAATAAATCACGTTAAAAAATTAATCATTTCAACTTTGAAATCTCTATGTAAATGATGGAAATTTTCAGAATGTCTACACAAAAATCTAACAAAGAGAATCTTGTATAGTGAAGTTCTTGTTGTCGATTTCGTATCGTTTGGAATTTATGGTTTCTTCCTTGATAAAGATTAATTGTAACAGAGTCCTTGAAATCTTAGATGCTTTCATTTATAAAGACTGTTCTTCTAGTTTTTGGACAGTAGTCAATTTTAAAACTAAGTAGGTGGAATCGGGAAGAAGATAGATAGATGGAGAATAAGAGATAGAAAGATAGACAGTAGAATGGAGAAAATTGTTCAACAACTATGAGCTCTAACAAATCTATTCTTGTTGAAAACTTACTTCCACTGACACAAGCATACACACGAAAATTTCCACAGAGTTATGAATATTAATAGTCGGCTCTAAGAAATTTTGTGTTGTGCGTGTGCGTGTATCCAGAGATGTAATTTAGGACGTGTAAATAAGGTATTTATATGAAGTAAACATATGGAAGATTTGTACAGATTGGGGTTATTTATAAAACGATAGACACTAATATTGAACAACAACAACAACAACAACAACCTTCACTGAAATTAATTGCTCGTGTTTTATTTTCTTGTAGGATCACCATGTCTCCGCTTGTGTGTGATAAGGTCTGACGAGAATTAGCCAATTTCATTCATTCAACTGTAGTAAATATAGAAACAACAATGAAGTGAAAGGCGTCAGAATTTCGTCATTATTTCGATTAAATTGTCAAATTCGAGTTCAATTTAATTATTTTACCCTCAACAATAACAATTTAGAAGATGTGATAACGTAAAAGCATTTCAACAAGCTCCTACTGCCAATCACTTTTGTTTGAAGTACAATAAAGAACAATCATCAACTATTAATTTAAATTCATAAACAGAAAAACTTTTCTAATTAAATAGCCGGTTTTATGAGGAAAACTCTTCGAAAATGAACTTTGATAATTGTTATCTTTGTGAAATTCAATTCGAATTAATTTCAACTGAATTTGTTGAATTTATTAACTGGAATTTTTGGAAGGAAGCAAACACCCACAAGTATAAGTGTATATAGATGGAGATTGTAACGAAAAAAGCTTTTACTGTTATCACAGGCGCTTCACAAAACTGCCACTTTTACTCGTCAACTTGATTCAAACCGAACATTGTTTTTTCTGCTTTTTGAATTTCACTCAAATACTTTAGTGATTATTCAAGCGGCACAGAAAAAAAACGAGTGTTTTCCAGTCTGAACAACTTGATTTCAGCCAAAATCCGGACTTTAAACCGAACGTAAACAGTTCAAAAACCATATGATCCTTGAATATTTTCCGAAAAAAAGGAGATGAGCCAGTTTATCATAGACGATGGAAATAAATCCGGAAATTTGTGATGGAATTCAATAAAAACAGTTGTAGAGTCGTAACTGGAAGATTTCCGCTAATAATATGAAGAACTTTCCTTTTGATTTGTTTAATGAATTGCTATGTGGAAGTCTGAATCATTCACTAATGAGATGGAAACTTTCAGATTGCTTTTTTTCTGTGTGTGGTGACCTCTTTATTTTTGCTTTTTTTTCAAGAAGGGTGAGACTTTTCAATTTTATCGTCTCTATATTTGAATCTTTATGGTAATTTTTATAGCTAAAGCCTCTCTGATCGTTGGAATTTCTTCCTCTATCTAACACACACACAAAGTTATTATTCAAACTTTCAAAAACATTCCAGCAAACGATTTGCTCGCAATTTTTTGAGCTTTTTAACAAAACATTATCGTTAGAAATTTGTCATTCTGTATCTCCATTCCGACTTGAGAATTTTTCTTACATAGAAACGTGCGTTTTATTGCCTAATTTAGATGTACCATATCTTCGCCTTTTCTCTCTCTCTGGAGATTTTCCACTTGATTCAATTATGATCAAGGCTTTCACAGATAAATCTACAATTATAAAGAAGACGTACTTATCTTTTTTATTCAAATATTGAGAATTTGTTAAAATGCACAACCCTAAACCCGAAACCATGTTAAAAAGGAGCGGCAAAAAACTGATTAAGAACTGAATTTTATGGGATTCGCTAGGCTGATTAACGTTCGAGACGTAATAATACGTAAAGTGATAGTTTTTTCTTGATTTTATCAAACAGCAACTCAAAAAAATTACCAGTTGAATTGTTGGATACCTTGTTTTTACGAAGCTATAAACGACGGGAAGCTCTTTCTCTCGATTTAATGTTCTTGTTGAATATATAGTTGACTGTTTTCTTAAGTAGGGAACTTTCTGGAAAATTTCGCCCATTCTATGTGGTCATTAAATAGTGGATAGGCTAGTATGTGACAAATTGATAAGACAAACAATGACCCAATACATATATTATTCACAGAAACGAAAAGGAAACGACAACTTAAACAGATACTTCTCTATTGATCTGAAAATGGACCTGAAATTGCGACATTATTATACTGGATTCATTCGTATTAGACTCGTTTCCGGGAGTTTTTCTGTTCAATTTAATTGGACAGAAAAATAAAAGAAGAGCAACGAATGAATAATGGAAAACTATTTCCACAAACTTTAATTCCAAATGTTGAATAGAAGTGAATCTACATAATGGGTACTTATTGTTGCGACGGACGATTAAGGAAATTAAAGAAATGTTTCAAAGATATTTTTAATTATATTATCATACTCTGCATAACTACCCAAATGGGACGAACTAATATTGTTAAATTGGAGCAAGTAAGTGATGAGAAAAATGTTTCTTAAAAACTTTTTAACAAGTATTCCGTTAAATTAGTTCGAAAGTTAAAGTTTTTTTTATTTATTTATTTTTATTACAAACCGCAATTTTCTAGCATACTTATGTAACTTCTAATGTCTAACTAGGAGTTGTAAACATTGGGAAAGCTTCAAAAACACATCTAAACAACCAACTTTGTTCTTTGTGTAAAAGTAACCGAATTAAATCAAAGAAAAAAAAGAATAAAACAACTCGACACACACACACACACACAAATATATGTCGACTAAACTGCCTGGTTTTCCATTGACCACAAACTCGTCATTTGGTCGTTAAAAATGTTTTTCTCGACTTCTTCATCTTTCCATGCTTTTTTTCTATTTCTTTAGTTATTGCATCTAGAGTTTTATGTTCCTTTCGTTCGATTTCATCTGCAACTTGCATATGGTAGATACATTGCAACAATGTAAATATTTGTATTGCTTCAAAAATAGATTTAAAATCGCACGAGTTTTTATAAATCTCTAGAATGTTATCATTATAATCAAGTCAAGTAACTGTATTCTATTATTATTATTAAAACTGAAAGCTCTAAATAGTGCAGTTAAGTCCTGATGTAAGCTCAAATGCATTATCAGTAGCAGGGAATCATCTGCTCAAGTAACGGAAACCTGCTCCTGATGGAGAATTTAATTAACAGCAATAACTTTATTGAAACAGAGAAATTCAATTCATTCAACTTGTTAAACAATGGAAAGCTTAAAAAAGAACACGAACAATGAAAAAGACAAGAAAGAATAAACAGTCAAAGGACTGAAAAGGATAAGTATGTTCTAAAAATGTAAAGGCAACCTTTAAAGAAACATGAAGAATTATAGAATATTTATAATGCTTTGTAAACTTCCCTACTGATATAGGTACAACATTTTCCGTAAAGTTTTCTATATTTAGAGATATACGTGTATTCTTCCGCCCATTCATTCCTAATTAATTTTTAAAGAACTTGCTACAAAATGCGAATACAACGCTTGTGGGTAGTAAAAATGGTTAATACTTTAATTATCAAAAAAGTCATTAAATTAAGTACTGGGAATACTTACCTTATTATTCAAAAATTGAGTTTGAATATTATTTAATTATTTACACGACAAGTACAGTTTGGTTTAAGTTATTTAATTGATCGAAAAGAGAAAAGTCCTATGATTATAATGTCCATATCGGAATATCGCCTGTTGCATGGACTAGCACGAATGCAAAGTCCTTTCTGTCAATATACCAAAACATTGGATAGTCGATTTCGCGACGGATGCTACAAAACTGAGAGCTTTAAAGCTCTTCTCGTAGCTACTGCTGCCACCACCGCCACCACTACTGCTGTTGTTGCTGCTACTGCTGCAACCACTGCGTCCTTCGTTGTTGTCGATGGCGGCGGCATCATCATCATCCTCCTCCTCCTCCACATCCTCCTTGTTGTCATTGTCCTTCTCATCATCAAAATTCCCACGTGGGATTCGACCGGCGCAACATCAAAAATTAAACTCCCACGTACACCCTTACCGGCAGGTTTCATCAACCATTATTATGAATGGGGTAGAAGTGCGTGTGTACAGCCCCTATACACAATTTATGTACGTATACACACAAACACATATATATATGATAGGTTGATAACACGTAAGCAGCGATCGTCTGTCTACTCAAACGCCCACGTATCAATTAACACAAAGTGTATTGAACCAAAATTGGAGAACAATTTGCATTCGATAGCAGCTCAGAAGGAATTAATCAAAAATTTTCTGAATAGAATTTTGAGAAGAACTGATAACAACCAATGGCCTACTTTCTTAGATTTGTTATTTTTGAATATATTCCACTAGTAAACCGAATTTATTCGTTTTAATATCGTACATAAGTCATCCATTACAGTTTCGAAGTAAACATCGTGGTTATAATGGTGATCTTCCTTCAATATACGGACATGGATTCTTTGTTATTGCAAGTTTTATCGGTTGCTCTTTTAAACTTTATATGCACTTTGTGCTAGTCCTGGTCACAATAATGCACCCGAAATTAAATCAATCCACATGCTGCATTAATTTATTGATATTAATATAAGTTTTGGAAGAACGAAAAATTTTTGCAAATCTTGCAAATAACCATTATTCTTGTCAGTAAATCACCGACAAAAAAAAACATTAAAAAGAGACCGTATGTAATTCTTTTATTTATTGTGATTCTCCATATGAATTCATGACGTTTGCATAAACGCATCTCTAGACCGCAACATAGATCTCTTCTAGTCGAACAAGAATTGCACACAACTTGATATCAATGTGATGCAAATATATGTAGCGAAAAGACTGAAAATACTATCTAACATATGTGTTTTTCATAAAAAATCTAGGCATATTTAATGAAACTAAACCGTATTGTAGAACTCAGTGCTGCCGCAACCGAGTGTGCAGGTTGTGCGCCTTATCAGTTGGGGCGCCAAATCACGATACTTTTCCTTTTTTCTCAAACATGTCGATTTTGGGAGGGGGTCACAACAGGGGCGCCAAAACGGTTTTTGCACAGGGGCGCCAAAGTGTTTTTTGCACAGAGGCGCCTACTAGGAACGCGGGGCACTGGTAAAACTAATTCAAAATATCATTCAAGACATAAAAAAATCAACGCCTACACTTATAAACAAATAATTCATCAATTTACATGTCGAGCGATACGAAAAATGGCCTGTAAAGTTACTTATCCTTTATATTAAAAAATAAACAAATCATTTATCAGATATTCAATGAAGCTCAAATAAGAATTTTCGAAGATCACTCCATCACTGCAAGTGATTTTAAAATTTTTAATAGCATCAAGAAAAAAAGACGAAAACATATTTGTAAAAATGGAGCTTTTGCTCGATCGAAAATAGATTTCCAGTTGATAGAAGGATGGTGATCAAGAAATACTGAAATAGAGAGAGAGAGAGAGAAAGAGAGAGTAATGAATATTGTTGAACATACCTACATATCCTGTATAACAGGTAGATTTAACTGCGGTAGAAGCGAGAGAGCTTTTTGTTGTTTTGACATAGACAGATTAGTTATGAGTCCTATTGGGACGGTTCTACAGCGGAAATTCAGCTAGGAGCTTTAAATTTTTAAACAAGACAAAAAGTACAAAAACCAGATAAAAAAAGAAGAAGAAAAAAAAAACTGAAAATTGGATCTCTAATAAATCAGTCAATAAGGGTTTCATTTGCGTTAATAAATAATGGAGTGTCTGAGAAATTTCGAATTTCCTGCAGGACAAAAAGGATTACGCCATCTACTCCAGGATAGCTGAAATTTTTGGTTGGATTCCAAGTTTTATTGCGAAAACGATTCCTGTAAATTACAATTTTACAATTGATTTATTTTCCCAGAAATAATAAAATTAATAATGCTTAATCTAATCGAAGAATTTCACAAGTTTTATATTGCTGCTATTATCACAAATAACTAACAATAATAATCCCTAATATAAATGGAGCAAATGATGATAACATGATAACTGTAGCTGATGATCTTTGTTTCTGCACGTCAATCCAATCTAAATATTTAGAAACTTCCGTATAAACACCTGGATTAACTCCACAATCTGCTCCATAGGACACAATTCCTGTTAGTTTTCCATTACAAACTAAAGGGCCACCTGAATCACCCTAGAAAAAGAAAAATTTTCTATTTTAATTAATTTTCTTGTTGTGCCGTTTTTGTTTAGACCTCATACCTGACAAGAGTCTTTTCCCGCCTCGCCAGCACAAATCTGATTTGTCGTCAATGCTAAATAAGTGAATTGACAAGTACTCCATGTCGTTATTGGTACAACAACTGAACGTAAATCTTCACTAGCCCAAGGTGAACCCTGTAGATTGAAAAAAGATCAGTTTTTAACAAATTATTATTATTTAAAATCAATAATAGGTCTGTTCCAACTAGAATCTAAAACCATCAAACAAGCCCGAAACAGGCATGCACAAATAGTCTCATTGCGCATGACTGTTTCGGACTTTTCTGATAGTTTTGGATTCTAGTTGGAACAGACCTAATAATAATACTAACATGATAAGTAACACCCCAACCAGAAACTGTACAACTACCAGATGTTAAATTCGTGTCTTCCAATTCGATTGGACGAATTTCATTGGTCCAGTTTAAGAAATTTCCAGAAATCTTAAAAAAAAAATTGTACATTTTTTAGAATAATTAGGGAAAGTTTCACTATTTTGTAACATACTCGTAATAAACAAATATCGTTAACTACTGTTATTGGATCATAACTATCATGTGTAAAAATATTAGTCACTCGATAGGTTTTAGCTAAACTATCTCCACTCAATTTTAAATTACCAACAACTACAGTAATCGTTGATACTTGCCATACTTCACCACTGGTAATACAACAATGACTAGCTGTTAATACGTGTCGTTCATCGATAATTGATCCACCGCAAAGATGTTGCCCATTGAAACGTAACGATACCTAGAGCATAATATCGAAAATTTACTGTTAAATTATAAGTAATTTGTAAAGAAATAAGTAATACTTACTTGGTAGGCGAAAGCTGTACGGTTCGTTACTACTTCACCACCAACAATTCTAGTTTTGCCCGCATCTATTATCACAATATTAATAATATCTGGAAATAATCGAACTTAATAATAATAACCAAAAAAAATTAAATAGTTTTTAAAAATTTACATAAGAAAAATGAGAGTAACAACATCTTGTTAGGTTGTAACATCAAGAGTACATCACATATGATTCATGAGTAGGTAATAGAAATAGAATTTATCTAATAATCTTATCAATGAATTTATTACTATACGTATCTTTTTATCTGTGTATTGTAAAAAAACTAATTGACTAGCAATATCTGGCATATCTGTAATGTTATCACTCTTTTGGATGAGTAATTATTTCATAATTTGATATTCGATAAGGTCAAGTGATTATAATTAAAGCTATCTTCCTTCTTCCTGTTGAATCCTTGGCGAAATAATACATTGATTTTCAGCCTAAAGCAGGATAAAGCAACAAGCTTTTCAAATTTAATCACAAAAAATTCTTGATAAAAAATTCCAGATTTCCATTTATATTTTGTTTTTCTTTATCAGCCTGCAAAGAAACACTGTCACTAGAATTATGAAAAATGATTCACACAATCACACTGTAGAACGGTTTTTCTCATATCCAGAGTACAGTCATCGTCATCGTCTTCTTTATCTTCATTTGTTGCCAGACGGTGTTGAACGCCAACGAGTACCTGCAGAGCTTTCAACTGTAAAGAGATAGAGAGAAGACCGTTCACGAAGGCTGTTTAACTACCAAAATAGTTCTTGTTGACGATGACGATGACTCTGCTATGAATTGCTTCCTATAAAGATATATATGGATAAGGGTGAGTTCAAATATCCGTTTGAAAAAATAAAAAGGAGTGATACTGATAAATGTGTTACAATTACAATAGAGCTGACAAAAAATCGGAAAATATAAGATAGTCTAGTGTGATTATTAAAGTACTAGTTTTATGGAACGTAAATAAACCCACAATCAGCAAACAGTTATTTGGGGAAGATATTATTTACTAGGGACAACATATGATCAATTAAATTCTTAATTAAAGGACTGATTGCTTTTAGAAATCATCTCATAAGATATAGATGTTGATATTTTGATATATCTTAATAAAAACAATATAGTACCTTTATCTGAATTGGTTCTATGAAAAATTCTGTATGATAATTGTCCTGTTTTAATTGACAATGATAATAAAAAGTACAGAAATCGCCACAGTTTTTATGCTGTAAAATGTTTGTCGATCACTAGCTGTACAATCGAAACAGTAGAATCCTTTTCTCTCTCCAAATAAATTTCTCATATCACAAGGATATCGCTTTTTTCCTGCTTTTGGTTGATTCAATTATTTACGAAACATCCCAGACCACAACCAAACCTATTTGTGATGCAATAATTTCAGTTCGGGAAACCACTCCTATCTGCCTAACAGGATCTATACAGTTTCCATTAAAACGGTGCGTCGCGACGCTATTCTATTCATTATATTATATTTGTAGAGACGCTATATTTAAGCGCAGGCTTACAACACACCGGTAGCCACACCAGCTAGAGTCCTTTGCTATCACTAGTAAGTGTCATGATATCACCAGCACAACTGTACATTCAAAATTATCGGTGTGGAAAGACATGTATAACGATGAATATTCACACAGCAAGCAGATTATTTGTGGTAAGATTGATTGTTAATTAAATTGCTCTTGACACGACAAACTCAAATAATACCTTTAATAGTTCTGATATGTGATAGGGTTAGGAAATTTTTGACAAAAAATGTAATAATTGAAATATGTTTGACATGTGCCAGCAAGGTGGTGACTGGATTTTTGGAGGCAAAATAGGAATTTAATTGCAAATTGCAAAAATTTGATAGGCTCTTTTGGACGAATTCTACGAAAACGTGAGCTTTTACACAAAGCTCGATTGTATCAATGAAAATTGAATTTATTAATTAATTAAATAGATGATTGATAAAAGCCATAAAATTTGTCCTCTTGGATCATTTCAATTTCCTGCTTTAATTAATAAATCGTGATGATTTCGTGAGACGTAATAACGAATTGATGAATTTATTGGTTCATTTTTTTTCCTTGCCTGGTTAAAAATATTAATTGATCTACTTGGAAAAGTGGATCATTTTATTCTTCAAACACCAGCAACGACACCAAGTCTTGGCGCGAGCAATGACACTCAAAAGTCAAACCTTTTCAGTAAACGCACAATAAATTCTAATCAATTATTCATTTTGGAAAATTACTATAATTTATAAGAAATTGAATAGGATTTCTTTTAATTCCTGTTTTACATCACTACTTGTTGAGAAAGACACAAAAAAAAATCTTCTATATTTAGATAAAAATCAATATTCTCGAAAAACAAATCAATTTATTTCTCCTCCTCGAACAACAAATATCACATATATCTGTCTATAGTTGTGTCAAGTTTACTTTTGCACCTGTAAATTTGCATTTACCATTCGCACAATCGAAAATTTCAAATACGATGACGCAATCCAGGATCAAGGACGATGCAAGGACGTAAAGTGTCCTTTTTTCCTGAAATCGAACAAATTTCAGACACCTCACAGTTAACTGGATTTGGATAGTAAACGTTTAGAAAAATGCCATCTTATTGTTAATATTCTCCTGAAAAATTGTAGCCACATTTCCTACAATTACTTTTTAAATTTCAATTTACTTTTAGCATTAATTGAAGTAATATTTTAAAAAACAAGTGAAAAGTTTTAATTTAAATAATATTGCGTAATAGTCTCGGATGAAATAAAATCAAAAATCGAAGAAATAGAGAACTTTCAGACTTTTCAGGCGTTTCAGGAGAGTTTGCTGTAACTCTCGCTAGGTGGCATACATTCAAGTTTCACTGTTTTCATTCTAAAGTGGCCCATGCACGTTACAATGGTTGTACAATGGTTGAAAAGGCAACTCCGATAAAAGTTCAATTATTATATGAACTGATCGTTGTAACATGCAGAAGGGTGTTGCCGCGATCGATATCTATGAAGAAAGAAGCACGCTTTTTGTTGTATTCTGATGCACTGAGGTCTAAAAACAAGGAAAAGACTGGGACCGTTTTTAGTTTCTACTAAACTTGTTACTTAAATTCGTGGTTTCGTAATGTAGCCTTAAATAACAATGAGCTTTCTTTCTGTACATTTTTCTAATAAATAATCGTTCGTTGTTGCACAAGTTGCTACTACCCTACTACGAAAGTCAGCACTGAAATCGGAAATCGATCAACAAGCCATACACGGCACAACCATTGGAAAGGTCTGAATGGAAAACCTGACAACCATCGCTCAACGGTTGAAATTGTCCACAACACCAACGCCACACACGTTACGATTTTCATACAACCGTTTAAAAATCAACCAAATTCCTCCAACCGTTGTACCGTGCATGGGCCACTTTATACCTATTGTTAGATATTTTATTCTAATTTTATTAATTGATAATAAAATATAATTAGTATTAATTATCGCATATTTAATTAACCTCTAGGTAATTAGTACCAAGAATTAATAGAATGTTTCTAATACGTGTATATGAAGTGTTAGAATGAGATTATTAATGTAGTTATTGTTAGATTAAAATATAAATACGCTCAGCCACATTTTAGTTGACTTTATAATCTAATTGATTGAGTGATTGTAAATAAATTGTGCGATAATTACTGTCTATTGTACGCGCTCTGGATCATTGCTACTCTGACAGCAATTTAATGTTAAAACCACTTTGTATTAATGACAATAAAATGGGATTCAGCAAGAAATATTAAACAACAATAGATTGGAAATTGCCAAATTTCCCTCTAAACAAACAATACATTGTTAATTTTCCCATCTGTTTAACATTTCCATTAATAAGTACACTTTTTCGTGTTCAAAAAAATATTTCAACAACTAAATAGAATATTACATCACCTGAAATTTTGAATATTTATTTTTAGTTTTCGTTTTCTATAAAAAAAAAAATAGGTAAATCATGAAAATCGTCTAGCATGCGAAATAAATTGATATTACAACCTAAATTTGCACGAAATTATTTTCAACATTAAATTAAATCTAAATGACACGAAACAGGTGTCCGGTTAATAAAATCTTTCCCAACATTTAATACAACATATGTATGAGGCATTTATGAAATTTCGGATTTAATGGTTTTGAAAATAGGTCTTATCGTTAGCCAAGATCAGGGGTAATGTTTATAAATAATACAGGTATGGTTGCAGCAGGAACAACAGTTGTCTTAACACATTGCGAGACAGATTCAAAATAATGTTGATAAATAGCGCAGAAACTAATTGATTAGCCAGAAAAAAGGTTTAAAGCCTCTTTGGCTAATTGCCATTCACATAATAATAAGTCAGACTTATGACAATTTTTTTTTTGGACTTTTATTAGATGTTTGCGTGTATGTCGAATTTTTGTGGGTCTACGTGATACTTGTCGAGTCTTACAATTAGTTATTTTTCGCCAAAAAAAAGAGGAAATTTATTAGTGTGGCACAAACAGACGAAGACGCCATGAGGTCAGATTATTTTATTTTTAATTCGATTCACGTGATCTATTATTGTTTGTTCTATTTTCGATCTATACAGGCGCCATTCCGTGGAATTTGCACGTTTCTTACCGCAAGAAAAATGATAAATTACATCACATCTGAGCCAGAAATACAAGTTTTTGTCTAAAAATTGTCTATTATTTATTTACTAAAAATTAGTTTTTTCAAAAAAAAATTGCAGTATAGTTTTTATAAATAAGTAGAGCAAGCTTGACTGAATCCTTTTCGACAAAATCCAACGTGTCCATTTACAAATAATTGGCATATTGCCTGTTCATTTTAAAATGTTTGCCTGAAACAACACGGCGACAGCTTCAGTTACAAAAAAGTGCTTGCAAGAGTGAGTGGTCCCCCAGATAATGTTAGATTATATTAAAGAGATCCTGGATTGCAGGTTTCTACAAGCACATCACAAACAATCATCACAAAATACACAAAAAAATCACGGTAATCACTATTAAAATTGTCCAAAACTTTATTGGAAAAACTAATTTAAAGAAAAAATTGTACCGGTTTTTCTTTTTTTGTAACAATAAGTATAAATATTTATCAGGAAACTGGACAGGTGTTCCATGAATGAATTATTTTGAGATATTATCGTATGTTTTGAGGAATATTTGTCTTTTCATATAATTTATTAATGAAGGAAAATTTTCCTTTCACGGTCAAAATTGTCCTCTCAAATTTAGCCACATTCCGATTTGATATTCTTTATCAATAATTCTGAAAACTGTTTGTACAAATTTTGGTGCTAAATTCTAGTTAAATTCACAGAATGACATCAGACATCAAACCACATACTAAGTCTTCCCAATTAAATTTAATTTAACAAGATAATTTTCGAGCTAAAATATTGTCCGTTCAATCAATAATTATTTCGTGACGGACTTTTCAATTGATTTAATAATGTATATCTATTTATTTAATTGACACGTGTCTGTGTAAAAATCTAATCAATCTTTTACTGCATTATGGTAAAATTTAAACAGGAAAAAAATATATAAAAGAAATGGACATTTCTTCGTAATCAACAACATATCTGACATGTGACATTGGATTCGTCGTCGTCTTGTTGATCGACCTCAAATACTGTTTGCATAGCTCAAGTCTAATAATAATAATAATAGAACATTCTCTGGTTGTCTTCCAATCAGACACATGCTCAAGGCTAGATATTCCCGCAAACCGAAAGGAAATTGTCCCAACTTTCCCCAAAAAGTGATGAAAATGAAATTTGTTCCTGGAAACATTATAGCTTACACTCTTTGAAACATTTACAGTAATTTAGCATTTATCCAACATTTTGAGTGATTTTCCTCGCGGTCTTTAAAGCGGCATCCACATGTTCTAACTTCCTGATGGGGATACTTGAGTAAACTGGACTTTCTGTGCTGCAGCGGGTATGTACTCCGACCTGCTGGCGCATAGAAAATCCGGTGTACTCAAGTATTCCCATCAGGAAGTTGGAGCGTGTAGACCATGAATTTAGCTTCTGAAAAACAATGCTCTATTGTGGTAAATTTACGTTTTCTTTGATGTCTTTCAGAAAAAAAGTACAATAAAAACGAATAGTTGTGGTTTTTTGGCACTAATTTAATACAAATCATACGTTCAAGAAAGTGAGGAAACTGTAAAGTTTGAGAGTTTGGTAAAACGTACGTAAAGTCAACAAGAACTTATATGTTAGACATCGAGAATACATACCTACATGTTAGATTTACTTCTATCCTCCTTTTTGGACAGTAATCTTCCCATCTGTTACTCTTCCGAATTTCTTCTAAAATCAGCCCCTTTTATGATCTACTACCAACTAATAAAATATTTCGCCAATCATTTCTATTTTCTTAAGCATGTAATTGTAAGAGTTTGTTATTAAAGAATACATAACTGAACTTTGATTTTATTTATTTATTATTATTTAGGAAACAATAATGCGTCCCCAAAGGACGGTATACAGTGGCGCGGCCATCGGGCTAGTATTAATGGGCAATGCAACGGATCTGGGGGCTCAAGCTTCGATGGGGACACAGAAACTGGGTGCTGCGGCAATGGTTCTGAAGACTCAGCCACAGCAGGGCCAGACAAGCTGGAGGGATCGGGCCCAACTGAGAATGACACTATTCACCTCAAGAGACGGGTGGGACTCGTCAGTGGGGTGGCTTTAATTGTTGGGACAATGATAGGTCAGTATTTCCAAAAAAAAAATATTAAACAAATAAAATTCAAACAAGCATAAAGGACGACACTAAAGGGAGAACTTTTTTAAAAAAAATATGTCTCTGATTGTCTTGTAGCTGTCGATCACTGAATTGACGTATTTTGTTGCGCAATCCAATTTTTTTTCATAAAATTTTCTTGATTTCGTGTCCATAGAATATCGCTTGAAATCTTTGTAAAAAGTTCCCTGAGCTACGAAAATATTTAATTATAATCCGATGATTCTGTTTGATACGATAAAGGTTCTGGAATCTTCGTTTCCCCATCGGGTCTGCTGGAACGGACTGGTTCGATTGGAATGAGTTTTGTTGTATGGATGGCATGCGGATTTCTATCCTTATTAGGTAAGTTTTGCGACATTCTTTCAAACTAATTAGTTGAAATATTTTGTTGGCAAAATTTTTCCAAACATTTCTCCTGTCATCTAAACTGTATATATACATTGGAGATTTATACATCTAACGATTGGTTGACGTCAATACTGAAGCACATGATACTCCCACCCGTTTAAAAACCGTTTTTATTTTCTTTAAGAGGTGGACACGCAAAGTACAAAAAAACGCAGGCTAATATTAACACAGAGTTCACACAGAAAGGAAAAGTATGTCTGGATCCATTAATCATATCAATAACGAACGGAATATAGAAGTTGTTTTATCCAAAAAAACTATCAAATTGAGAAATATTTCTAATTTCATTATTTATGTGAAAAATCCAATCATCAAAATTTCTCATCTTGTAGGTGCTTTAGCGTATGCAGAATTGGGTACAATGAATACATCATCCGGGGCGGAATATGCCTATTTTATGGATGCTTTCGGTGCACCACCGGCTTTTCTGTTCTCATGGGCTAGTACATTAGTCTTGAAACCATCACAGATGGCCATTATTTGTTTAAGTTTCGGTAAATATGCTGTTGAAGCATTTGTAACAGAATGTGAACCACCGGAAATTGTCGTCAAAATGGTTGCTCTACTAGCTGTTGTTGTTATACTTTATGTTAATTGCTACAGTGTCAATTTAGCAACTAGTGTACAGAATATCTTCACAGCGGCTAAATTGATTGCAGTTTTGATTGTGGTCGCTGGTGGAACGTACAAAATGTTTGAAGGTAATCCTATGTTGTAAAATAACTCGTTTTGGAGATTTACTGGAAATTTTTGGACAAATTCCAGGTAATACTCAACATTTAAGGGAACCGTTCCGTGGTACACAATACTCTATTGGTAATATTGCTACTGCTTTCTATACTGGCTTATGGGCATATGATGGTTGGAATAATCTCAATTATGTTACTGAAGAAATCAAAAATCCATCAAAGTAGTTTGACCATTCTTTCCTTTACTGCAGTTTCAAAGAAATAATTATAAACTGTTCTAGAAATCTACCAAGGAGTATAATCATTGGAATTCCTTTAGTGACAATGTGTTATGCACTAATCAACGTGTCATATTTAACAGTAATGTCACCAATGGACATGATGACTAGTGAAGCAGTTGCTGTTACATTTGGAAACCGATTATTAGGTGTAATGGCATGGTTAATGCCATTATCAGTTACAATTTCAACATTCGGATCAGCTAATGGAACATTATTCGCAGCTGGACGTCTATGTTTTGCTGCTAGTCGTGAAGGACATCTTCTGGATATTCTATCCTATGTCCATATTCGACGATACACTCCAGCTCCAGGTTTAATCTTCCATGTAAGTCTTCGGTTTTTCTATTCCAACAAAAAAAATTAATTTTGTTTTATATTAGTCTTTAATAGCAGCAGCAATGGTCCTATATGGTACTATTGATTCATTGATTGATTTCTTCAGTTTCACGGCATGGATCTTTTATGGAGGTGCTATGTTAGCACTAATTGTGATGAGATATACTAAACCAAATTATCCTAGGCCCTATAAGGTACGGTTTCGTCTATTTTTTGTTGTTACCGTAATTAAATAATAGGTCAACTCCTAGGTGCCGATTATCATTCCGCTTGTGGTATTAGTGATCTCGATCTATCTGGTAATAGGTCCTATAATCGACAAGCCTACAATTGAGTACCTGTATGCTGCAATGTTCATATTAGGCGGGATGATTTTCTATGTCCCATTCGTGCACTACAATCTACGAATACCTTTTATGGGTACTTGGTTATATTCTATTCTATTATTCCGAGGCAGTCAAATGGACGTCTTTGTCTTCGTCTCCTCCTTCGTCATCTTTAATACTTATGCTTATCTACTATTGGCTGAGTTTGTCAACTGTAAATGGGTGGGGAGAGGACGTAGGTGAAGACCTGCTCGAATGAATTGTCAAAGAAGTCATTGTCAAGATGACGAAAACGGAGACGAAGACGACGACGTCCATTTGAATCCCACGGATTATTATTATTATTTTATTTGATTATTTGTATTTTTAGAGGGCGTTACCGTCTTTTTGCAAATGTTATTTGAAGTAGCTCCAACATCAACAATGTTAGAATAAATGGAAGCAACAATAATACAATAATAACATAAAACGAATAATTTTTATTTTTCGGAAACAATAAGCTCAAAACTTATAGTTATTAGTTCGTATCATGGTTACAGGTAAATATTCGGTTTCATCTATGCAACATATTTTGTTAGAGAGCTTTATTATTTATACAAAAAAACCACAAACAAACAAAATAAGAAAAATCGATGTGTAGATGGAACTTGTTGTTGATTAAATGTGAAAAAAACTTGATATTATAGTAATTAAACAAAATAATACTAACAACTATTGCACGAATCATTCCGAAAAGTGTTAGATATTCTATGGGGTGCAACGTAGAATATCTTTTCGAAATAAAAGAAATAGAATTTCTGTTCAGATAAAATTAGTGTAAAGCAATAAATTTTAATAGAGTGAAATATACGTGTTTTAGATTTTATTGTTAGTCGATAAACAATTATGGATGTTATTGATGTTTAGATAAAAGCTATTTAGGACTTCATGCTTACCTATTGAAGAAAACACACAACATCATTATTTCGCTAATTTTATTTGAATTTCATGCATTTTTCTATAAAGAGACAACACATATTTACATTTATTATAAAAAGTCTGAGTTTTTTAACAAATTTTTTTATGAAAAAAACCTGTAACCATGATGATTATATATTTGTTGAACATGTTTATGGTAAAAATATGGTCCTATCATTCCTTACCTAAACATTGTTGGAACGTTTTATATATTTTTTTGTTTTATATATTTTTTTCTTTCGCAATTATTTTAACATTAAAACATAAACATAAAAGTTTCAATTATCATCACACATTTTCTGTTATAAGCAAGTTTACAAAACATATCTGAAACTTCTTTATGTAACTCGCAAAAGTTTTATTTCAATGATGATAATTTTTGTATTGAAGAGAACTTTTTAAAGAAAAAAAGTATAATGATATTGTTGCCAAATATAAAGCAAGATGAAATTAAACAATATATATATTGTAATAATAAAAGTATTTTATTTTTTTTCCTCAACTGGTTGTAAAACGGTATAAGATTTTCTCTACTATACCTTCATTTATGAGAATTTTTCCAATTAAAATTCTTTAAAAAGCTAAAACCCAGGTCTACCTAGGTACTACTAGGATGACCAATTGTCCCGATTTTCCCGGGACTGTCCCGGTTTAAGCACCGAAAGTCCCGCATTCAGGGCAGCAGATGCCCGGGACGCGAAAAGTCCCGGTTTCGGCAATGAGACAATATTTATAGTTTTTATCACGCATTTGTTGGGCGGATTTTTAGTTTGATGGCATCCCATTAGACCGATAGCAGAAATTGTTGTCGTATATATAGGTTTGATAAAAGCCGAATTGCTAGACATAGGAAATCGTCAACCGAAAAAAAGTGGCGTGCCAATACACTAACAATACAATTATGGACAAGAAAAGCAAATATGTAACTACGGCACTGGTGTCCCGGATTGACTCTTGGAAAAGTTGGCCACCCTAGGTGGTACCTAGAGGCATTCCAGAGGGTCCAGAGGACATGTAGCTCGTTTGCCGCGAAATTTTATTTTCTTAAATAAAAGCGTATATTGTAGCTTGTGTAAACCAGGTAATTTTGTAACACATAAATTGAATTGGTGGATGCGCCTGGGAGGAAACTTCTACTCAATGTATGATGATTTTTGTTCAAATTGTCGAAAAGCGAGGAAAACAACACAAACAATTAACAATTATTTAGAATTAAAAAGATAGAAAAGACTGGAATATTGTAGAAAATTTGTTATCGAAAATTCTATATCAATTTATTAAAGTTTCAAACAAAGAAACGTATCAAGAATTTTTTGCTTCGCCAACTGATAACACTCCGATCATTATTGCACGGGAACTGTCTCTAGATTAGGACTTGTTTAGTTGATTTCTATATGCAGTCGAATGCAGGTGATAATTTCTTTAATTGTGAATTTAAATTTTTAAACAAACAATATTAAATTCCTGCAATTCAATTTATCTCTAAAAGTTTTCTATTTTACGAAAATTCCTAATTTTGAATAGGAACATTACGACACAGCGGTACAAAACACGAGACAATAAGTTTTTGCGTTTTGATAACAACGAACTAAAGTTATATAATGTCTTTTATGTAATTTGTTCTTACAAGTTTTCTAATCAGTTGCTTTTAAGACATCGACGGCTCAACATCAAAACGCGAACAATTTAAATTAAAAATTTTTACAAATGGACCACTATCATCCAAGGTGGACAGCAGTCTTATCGGAGGGGTTCAGGAAAACGAGTATCATTGAAAGGGTAAATTTTACAATACACCATAGTTTTTGAGTTCTTTTTAACAGTTTTGTTTTTCCCTTTCGAATTATAGTGAGTCCGAACAGCGGGGGATGAGAAGAGATGACGTGATCCATGACTCCCTAAGTAGTAAGTTTTTTCTTCATTTTATTCAATTACCAAAGGTAGTCAAACACCAACAATTAGGGAAAGTATTAAAAGAGTTATCTAACGTGTAATATACCTAAGTGTCTAAAGGAAAAACAATCAAACTATAGCAAAGTAATATATAAAAAACAAAGAAGGATAAGTGCCATTTAGGCCATTTTTTTACGTTTCTATCATGTGATAAGTGATCTTCCCCAACTTTCATTGTTCTACTTATCGATTTAATGATTACCCCTTTGTTATGTTTGGGGAGTATCTTTTTTAGAGGTATATTTTCTAGTACTTCCTCCTTTTAAATAATTTATTTAAGTATCTATAGTTTTGAATGTTTCAAAAGGGGAAGCAAAAAGTAAAGGTTCTGGATTAATAATTAGGTTGTAGTGGTTAATTTACCATAATATGACTTAGCAATGGCGAAGATGATTCTGGTGGGCACATATTAATGTGTGAATATATAATTTATTTACTTTAGTGTTTTTCTATTTCAAATTATCAAGTGGAACTTAATAATAATTGAAATTTCAAATATTGTAATTTCGCGCGAAATACGACGCATGCGTTGTCAGTGGCGCCCATTATGAGTTTTAGCCGCACGTGAAAAACAATATAACCTCACTTTATTATTCATTATAACCTCAAAATTTAAAAAAGAATCGAGAAAGTAAATTTATTGTATTTTTAATAGAATTTTATTATAAATTGACTGTAAAATGTCCGATGAAACGTTATCGTTTATTTCCACAAGAGCTTCAAATTTAAAAAACAATCAAACACCCAATTTTCAATCAATAGTTTTCAATTCGTATAAATCGAAAAAAACAACAAAAATCCATACAGAAAAACGAGAACTTGAAGAAACCCCAAATGAATTGAATATGAAGAAAGCGAGGCATGAAATTATTAAATTTGGTATGTCTGGATTTGATCCAGTTAAGAAACAAGAAGCTAAAATACAACTAGCTGTAAAATTAGGTATAATTGCTTTTAATGCTTTAATATTAGTTATTATTAACAGTTAGTTGTATGATTTGTGGAATTTTCTAGGCGCAAAACCACCGAAAAATAAATACATAAATTATAAACTTCTATTACAAGAGAAAGCTAAAGAAAAACAAGAAATCAAAACACAAGTAGAATTCCAACAATTAGGTAAAAATAAAATGGGAAAATCAACGGCGAAAAGTAAGAAATTCGATAATAATAACAAACGGAAAAGTAAGGAAGGAATCTTAGAACCTTACGGAAAAGTACAAACACCTTGAAAAAATATTTTTTTCATAATTTGTTCTAAAATTGAAATTAATTATAATTAATTGATTGATCATTGTAAATACAAAACTATTATGATTTGTTTAAACGGTACTATTTATTTTTATGTATAAAGTAAGGGAATTTGAATAGGTTGCAATTTTGTTGTAGTGTAAAGTTAGCGTTAGTTTTCCAAAGAGAGCTACAATTAGTCAACATAACCTAACAAATTGTGTTTGTCAACATTTTTCAATTATTGTTGCGTTAATTGTTAAAAATTTTAAGTCTAATTACATGGAAGGCTTAAATAATTAAAGTAAACATCAATGTAGAATATGATCAAGAATAACTTACTCTACCTGCTATTATTCCACATAATTCTTCACAAAACCGACAGTACCTCATCAAATACAACAGCCCCCTTTAACCCATTAAGCCCATTAGTGAAATGTTCATATTTACCATGGGAATTTATTAATTGTAATGAACCCGAAGACCATAAAGGTAACAAAACAGCAAAAGATGAAAAAGGTTATGGTTGTATAAAATTTGGTGGGATGCGTTATGAAGATGTAGAACGAACCAAAGTCTGGTGTACTGTCTTAGATAAGATTGAATGTTATGGTAATCGTACATTTCTAGTTGATGGTGTACCATGTGTGAAATATTCCAATCAATATTTTACCACAACATTATTATACAGTATACTATTAGGATTCTTAGGAATGGATCGATTTTGTTTAGGACAAACTGGTACAGCTGTTGGTAAATTGTTAACATTGGGTGGTGTTGGTATATGGTGGATTGTTGATATTGTATTACTTGTTACCAATAATTTAGGGCCAGAAGATGGTAGTAATTGGAATCCGTATGTGTAACAAACAATCAACAATAAAATAAATACATACAAATAAAAGTTTATTGTTGTTGTTTTATTAATAAATGCAACAAAACCATGTTAGTTGCATGATTATTTGACAAAGAAAAAAAATATATTAAGCGCCAGCATTTGAATTCGGTCCACGACGACGTCCAAATGTAGCAACAACATTTACAAATCTTCTATTGTATTGAATTCGTCGTTTAGCACGGCCAGTTTTCTTCTTTTTCTTCTCTTGTTTCTCGACTTTAGGTGTTTGTCCTTTTACTTTACCTAAAATAGAACAATTACTGCGTTAAATCAAGTCGGTTTGAAAACATTAATAATAATAATAATGTGTGAAACTCCTATTACAACTTGCAATTTTTATTAAACAAGTTGTCTCAAACTGGTCTCAAAATAATTTTGCAAGGTTCAGGAAGGTTAGTAGTCTTGATAATTGATAAACTACAACCTGCTGTGCCTTGCCACGTTAATTTTTTATCACTAAAAGATACTGAAAAAAAGGGACTTACCAGCACGAGCTAATGAACCGTGTACTTTACCACCAGGTAAACCAACACTTAATTCAATGTCAGTATTTTCAAAATCTGATACTAAACTATCATCGGAAACTATATCAACACCGGCATATAATTTGATTTCTGAAGCTTCAAGATTTTCTAAAGCTGCAATACGATCCTGTAATGCAAGAAAACATAGATAAACATAACCTCATTTTGTAAAAATTAGTTATCAAATTTACCTTGATTTGTCCGATTGTTTCACAACCTTCACAATCAAGGACGTGCGTTGATAAGCCACGGAAACACAATTGCATCTTTTTAGGATTGATTTTCTGCAATCAATGGAGTTAATTAGTAAAGTAAGCACATGACTGATTGATAATTATCAGTAAATAGTAATTTTTAAAAATAGTAGTAAATGGTATATAATTTGAAAATCTACACATAATAGAATAATTTAAAATGGACTAAAACCAATAAAAATGAGTTTTTTTGGGAGAAAATTGAATAAAATCTAGCCGTACATACCTCACGCTTCAACAAAATGTCAAAAAGGGACAGGTTTAGGGGAAACGGAAGTACGTCATAGTCAAGGTCAAACAAGAAATTCCCCTAAAAATGGCGCGCTATTTAAATATCTCCGTGAGAATAATTCATCGGATTTTTTACAAATAAAATGCGGCTAATAATTGTAAAAAAGATTTTATTACCGACTACAATATAAACAATACTTAAGAATTACTATACTAAATATCAATAGTTTAAAATCTTTGCTGGTAATTTTGTTGCTGCCCATTATTATAAATCATTTGTTGTTGATGGAAATCTTGTTGTTGTGAGATTGGTATTGTCTATAATTTAAGATAAACAATCAATTATCTAATTTTACATATAATTCTAATGATCTACCTGTGTATTAACTTGACCAGGATGTGATGGTCCCGATAATCTCATTCGTTTCGTTGGATTTCCATGATTGTCATTATTGGTCGATTGTTGTTGTTGCGGTTGCGATTGTTGCGGCTGTTGTTGTTGAGATTGTTGTGTTTGTTGTTGGGATTGTTGTTGAGATTGTTGTGTCTGTTGGGACTGTTGTTGGGATTGTTGTGTCTGTTGTGATTGTTGCGTTTGTTGTTGTTGTTGTTGTTGTTGCTGCTGATTTTGACGTTGTTTATTATCAGATTTCTCCTCTTGATCATCATCTGTTAAAAATTCACGTTTCGGATACGGTATAGGACAACCAGCAAAAACATCTTGTGTTGGTAATGGTTCTTCTTGGAAATAGGCATCTTGCATTGCTTGTTCTGATGTGATTCGTTTATTTGGATCCATTAATAAGAGTTTTTGTAATAAATGGAATGCTTTACTATCTGGTTTGATTTTATGACGATCCATATATTTCACTAAAGAACAATTAGCATAACTGGAAAATAAACAAATTTGATAATAATAATAGTAATTAGAGAAAAAAATCATCAAATACTTTGATTTTTTAAAGTCTTTTAGTAAAGTTGGATGTTCTGGCATTTTTTTAATATCTTCCCAATCTTTTTCCAATGGGAAACCCATAACATTAAAAATACGATCCAATTGGTCATGATGATATGGATTGCTTGTCTTAATATCCTCCTGACGACAATGGAAAATTGGCTCAGACGTTAATAATTCAGCAAAAATACAACCAATCGCCCATATGTCTAAAAATATAATTTTACTAATTTGTTGAGAAAAAAAAGTACCATCAACCCTACCTATAGCTTTCGTATAATGTCTAGCTCCTAATAGTAATTCTGGTGCACGATACCAGAATGTCACAACAACAGGATCTAGATCAGCTAATGGTTTCAGGGGGGCATTGAAGAGTCTAGCAAATCCCATATCGGCAATTTTGACACGACCACGTTCAGGTCCCTCACCCATTACCAATATATTGGCCGGTTTTAAATCACGATGTAATACCCAATTTGAATGTAAATAATGGATACCATCTAAAATTTGATACAATAACGATTTCACCATACCTTTTGGCACCATAACAGGTTTCTTATTCGCTTTAGCAGCACGATGAAATTTAATAATATGCCATAGATCATGTTCAGCAAAATCAAACAACAACCATACTTTTCTATCATTATGTGATAGAAATACACGAATTAAATTAATCACATTTGGATGTTTTAATTCACGTAATAGAGCAATTTCACGACAGGCTGACATTGATAAACCGGTACCTTCGATTTGTTTCAATGCATAATCTCGACTATCCGAACCATCTTTACGTCGACCTTTATAAACATGTCCATATGTACCACGACCTACTTTACAACCTTCATAATCGAATAAATCTTCAACTTTAACACGTTCATTTTGTGTTTTCATTTTAAACTCATAATCCATCATGAATGTTGTCATATTACGGTGAACACAAATCATCAAGCACTTCTAATGAAGTGCCAAAATTATTATTATTATTTGTATTATTGATTGTATCTATCAGAATTGATAGAAAAATCGATTAAAACACCCGAAAATGGATAGAATTAAACTTAAAAACTCAATAAATTAATGTTTATAAACATAAACTTTGACAGCTGTCACGTCAGAGTTAAATTATAGGTTATAATTACTAGTTACTACCAATATTTACATTGAAAAAACCCTAAAATTGCGCGGCAATTTTGAATCAAATCAACCTCCAGCAATATTAGAAAGGCAATGTTGAAAGTAAATGAATAAATAAATAAATCAACAGTAGAGATCATAATTAAATGTATTTTTTAAGAATTAACGAATAAAATATACATTAAATAAAGGTGCACAGGTACTAGATCTATAAGGCTGTTATTTTTTTTTCAATTTTCATTTCTAAAAATAAAAAAATTGTAACTGCAACTGTGTCCTGAGCAGGTATTCACTTCGTTTCCATCTAGCAATTCAATAAAGCAATTCAATATGACAAATATGTGCCTCAATTTTTTGGAATTGTTGCACCTTTCCAAATTTTTGTTTTTGCCAAAAAAAATTTTTATTAATTAATTGTAAATTACATACATTATATTATAATTTGTTGAGAATTAAATTAAAAAAATGTAGGTAAATCAATCACAAAATAGGGCATTAAATCGATTTAATATATATGTAAAGAAAAGGGGGAATTTCATTTCAAAAAAATGCCCTAATTTGTGGACGTTTCGTATTGTGCATATAGTTCTAGAAAACAAATTGTATCGCCTATAAATATTATCGAAAATTATAATTTTTGTTTTTTAAATATCTATATATACATAGTACGAACTAATTATACAATGTTTTAAACATATATATGTTAAGTCTAAGTCGCACACATTTAATTACTAAATTTCACAAAAAAAAAAATACTGTCACCATCACGTTTGATTATTATTATTATTATAGTCCGATAATTCTAGACGTTTTAAATATTTATTTAATTAATTAAAAAAAAAGATGGTTAAAATTAAAAATTTGTTTAAAATAAAAAATAAAATATATAGGTGTGTGTATATATAAAATCGTGATATTTTTGGTTTTTTCTTGTGTTTTTCCAACATATATATACAAATTTAATAATAGGTCTGATTCAATTTGTTTTTTTATTTCCATCTTCTCTCTTGATCTTTATCTCGCTATTGACACATTTTTTCTTTTTTCTATAAAACTGATTCGATTTGTTTAATTTCTCTTTCATTTGGACTAGAAGCAGTTTCAATAATTTTCGGTACTATAACACCACCACCACCACCACCACCACCACTTCTGTTCCCTTGACCGATGGTAATCGGTCCATCCTCCTCTTCATCATCTTCATCAATCGGTGCTAGAACATCACCATCACCAACTGGTTGTTCTTCTTCCGGTGAGAAACGTTTCATACATGGTGCTAGGAAACTTGTTACAGCTGATACAGCGAAACATCCACCAGCAACATAAAATGGTATATCATAGGATTGTGTAGCATCATATAAGGCACCAGCTAATGGTGAACCAACTATTGCAGCAGCACCACGGAATAGTATCAATAAACCGAATGCATTTGTTAATTTATCTAAACCTAAGAGATCTACTAGGATAATTGAAGTTAACGATATGTAGCCAGCTGGAAATTTAACATAATTACAATTGGGTTTTTAACAGTTTTACGAAATTACTTACAAACTGCTACACCGAAGAAAACTGCCATAGCAATATAAGCACCATATGTATGACAGAATGGCGTTAATGCTACAGATATTGTCGATATAACTAGACATATGTTATTTACAAATAGCGCATTTACAGATGGGAAATCGGCAAAATATCCACATGCTACACGACCAAATGTATTTGTAATACCAATGATTGACAACAAGAATGATGCTTTGCCTGGATCAATATTCTAAAAATATCACCACAAAAAAAATAGAAAAATAAAAATAATCTTTAAATAAAAATAATATATAGATTTACTAACTTACATCTTTAATAGCACATTCAACTAGATAAACAAATGGTACATACAATCCAGCCATACCAAACAGATTCGATATACCAATAAATACAAATACAGGATCTTTTAATAGACTCATATCCATCATTTGAGCTAAAGCTGATTTGAAACTTTCCGGTAATACCAGACATGGACAAATATCGCCAGCTAAAAACCAAACCAATATTTGAAAAGATTCCTTTTTATTTGAAGAAAAAAACTAACGTTCTCCTTCACCATCCAATCGTCCTTGTCGTGGAATACTCAAGATACTTTGTCGATAATTTGTCAGTGATTTATGTGATTGATGAAATTCTGGAAGATTAACAATAGATCCGGAATAGAAAATATCCTTTCTTGATAATGGTCGTACCATATTGCTTTTACTACGTTCACGTGATAGAGACAGTTTTGATGTGTATGCCAGACTCTCAACATCTACCTGAAATAAAAAAAACCAAAACGAAACAATTTAGAAAATAGTTAAATTAATTTATTCAAAATTTTGTTCATGTAATGATAAATGATTTTTCAAGAGCAAACAGAGTTACAAAGTTGCATTCCAATTGGAAAATGGCCAAGTTGTGAAACTTTGGCTATTTTCATGTTCATTCTATAGTTTCGTCAGGTGTTTGTCAGGCACTACGGGGGAGTGCCTAAACGATTTTCTTCTCAATGCTACTACCATCTGTTTGCACTTTTATTCAAAATTTTCAACTTACTTCACTATTATTATTTCGACTGAGAAATGATGAATTTGAATTATTCCGTAATCGTCTCATATCACTACTTGAATTCATTGTAGATCTTGATGAGGATTTTATTGGAACTAAAGTCGGTTTGAAACGTTCACCAACTGATGTCTTACGGATTCGATCAAATGTTGGTACAGAACCATTTTTCGGTAAGCCTTGGACATGTGTACCCATAGCTGGTTGACTAGCATTTCTTGGTAATTTTGTTGGTTCTGTTGTTGTGGTTGTTGTATTAGTTGTATTTGTTGTATTATCGCCACCTGAATCACGTCTGATACGTCCATCCTGATGACGAATTTCATCTAGTCGTGGATTTTTAACAAGTGATGGTCGTATTTCTGCAGCACTCTCACCAGGACTTGGTGAACCTGAACTACCACTTTGTTCTTGTACTTTAACTTCAGCAATTGTTGGTAATGTTGGTACTGTTGGTATTGGTGTTATTGGTGTACCTGGTGCCAATTGGTCTAAATTTAGACTAGAATGTACACCCGGATCAATATTTAATGGTTGTTTCATTCGTTTCTCCATTGTACCATCTGGTAATTGTACCATAAAATAGGAACCACCAATACTGCCACGTTCCATTTGTATACGTCGTTCTTCGGCCATTCTTTGCAATAATGGTTGAGTATTTGATTCTTTGGGATAAGTTAATGGACGCATTAAAGCACCAAACAATACACAATTTAATATTAATCCAGCCAATATTAGATTTGCACCTTTCCAACCAAATTCTTGTAATAAAATCGATGCTAATGGTGCAAATGCAAATGTTCCAACACCGGATCCACATACAGCTATACCCGTAGCTAAAGAACGTTTCGTTTCAAAATAATAACCAACACACACCACAGCTGGTAAATAAATTAAACCAAAACCAACACCACCAATAAAACCATATATTAACATTAACCAATTCACAGTTGGACACATTGTTGATAATACAAATGCTATTGTTGATATTATACTGCCGGCAATACATACAGCACGACAACCAAATTTATTCGTTAATGCACTAACAACAGGACCAACACTTAAATACATCCCAGATAATAATGAACCAACCCATGCTGTTTTCCCTTTACTTTCACCATAATAATCGACCATATTTGTTAAAAATATACCAAATGTATATGCAATACCATCAACAATCATATTACACATAAACGATGCAAACACCACCACCCATCCATAACCACCGTCCGGTGGTGGCGGTAAATCATGGTAATCACAATATGATAAGGCATCCTCATCGGTTTCTTCTTGTTCGGCAGTTAAACGGGCAGCCTCTTCGCATGCTACTTCACTATCAGTCTGAAATTAATTTAAAAAATAAAAAAAAAACCAATAATTTTTTGAATAGATTAGAATATTATTAGAAAAAAAGGTATCAATGCTACAAAAACGGTCAGTCATTTGGCCGAGATATTTGACATTGTTGGCAATAATAAAATTTTCAAATTTTTCAACCGTGAAAAATTCTTTAAATTTAAACTAAAAGTTTCCCAAATTTTTCAACTCTTCTTTTGAAAAATTAGGGTATTTTTATACAAAAAAAAAGAATTTAGATTACGTGTTAGAAAAAAAAACAAACAAATTTTGAGACAATAATTTACGAAGAAATTTTCAAATATTTCTAATAAGGCTGCCTCCAGACACAGCGGATAGCGTATAACGTATAAGAATAATAAACAAACATAATACAGATATAATACAAATATAATACAGATTGAAGTGAAATAGATGTATCAGATAGCAGTCGTTAGGAAAGGAATAGATTTTGGTTTGTTCTAGTCTGGCCAAGTTGTAAGTGAGTTAAATAACAAACAAACAATAACAAATTCTCTATTTCTTTCCTAACGACCGCTCTCTGATACATTTGTTTCACTTCAATCTGTATTATACCCGAGAAAAATGTACAGAAACAATAACATGTTTGTTTATTATTCTTATACGCCCGTACGCTTTGCGCTCGTCTGGAGGTCCCCTAACGACTGCTCTCTGATACAACTGGTTCACTTCAATCTGTATTATAACCGAGAAAAATGTACAGAAACAATAACATGTTTGTTAATTATTCTTATGCGCCCGTACGCTTTGCGCTCGTCTGGAGGCTCCCTAAATAGTAATTAATAGAGATTGTTGAACTCGATAATTGAATAATAAACAATTCAATATAATTTCGTTAATTGTTTGTTAAAATCAGAACATGATTCAGATTAGAAACGTTTGATCTTCCAACATTTCAAATATTTATCTAAATAATTATCCACTATTGTTTAAATATTGGAGAATTTAATACAAAATATTACTTTCAAAACGAAAACTAACGTTTATTATAAGCAGTAATAAATAAATTAACGAAAGAATTATTATCCGGATATGTTGTGTTTCATCAACGGAATTTTTCTATGAAGACTCATCATCATTATAAATTATAGTGTGCTTCAATTTTACTAAATCCAGGCATTTCTGGATTTTATTAACATTATTAACGACAATTTGTATGGAAACAAACAAATAAAAAAATAATTCAATAATAATATGAAACAGTTAATGAGAAATGTCAATATTTTAATCAAAATATGTATGCACACGTACACGAATAAATATGAAATTTAAACATTTCTTATTCAAATATACCTACATAGTAAAATTCGGTTATAGTGAATTTTACAGGACCTCAAAAATTGGTTTATTATTCGTTATTCGTTATTTGGCATATATAGGTACTGTTTTAAAGGTGCCTTTCCAGAATCAAACGCGTCAAACTCAAAATTATACTGATTTTGTTTTTCTCGTTGATTTTTGAAGTTACCTCAACAGACTTTCATTCGTTATATCCGTGAAGTCACTTCGTAATAACCGGAAAACAATTGTACTAAACGAATGGAAGTTGAAACTTGCATGTAAATTTGTACGTTATAGTCGTGCATTCGTTATACCTGTGATCGTTATAATTATATCTGGTTCAAAATAACAGGTTTGGAAAATGCGTTACATTAACGTCTGTAAAATATAAAATTATTCTTGCAGATATGATTATATAAAAATTACATAAATATTTGCCAAGATATGGTTAATATTAAATGAAAATTATTATTATTATTAACATTTACTCGTTTAATGAAGTAAACACATTTCAAAGCCCAATTATTGTATTTTTCAATACGGACAACCACTCCTTATTTTATCGTCATCTCTAAAGTCCAGTTTCGCAGGATTTGCCAGCTAAATAGGGAACCCCCTTAACAGAACCGTAATTAGCCTATGGTCGGTGTGGCCCCAGCCACAGGCGCCAGGTCTCTAGAGGCGCTTAAAATCGTAACCGTCACCGCTTGCAAAAGCATATCAATTTAAAAAAATAGAAGAGACTCTGCCCTTTTGGTGCATTTTTCTTAACAGGTCCCTTCGGATGACATATCTAAGCATTTGGTCCGGCAGATATCTCAATCCGCCACTGATTGGAATGTTTAAAATTCATTCAAAAATTGATTGAAATTTTCAAATGTGGCAACACTGGATATTCAAATTGTACATAATTTAAAACATATATTCATCTAACAACACACACACATGTGTCAATCACGTGATTATTTTATATAAATTGCACACAGACACAGACGCACACATATCTCAAATAAAATATGCCACCACATAATATTAAATCATTCAATCAATAATTGATAAAATATGTTACATCTACTATCTTGTACATATATCTATTGTTATTTAAACAGAAAATTTAATTATGAAACCACATCAAGTGATATCTATAGAAAAAAAGAACCAAGGTTAGATTGTAGACCTATGTATAGGTATAATAGGTCTACAATTTTATTAGCATCAGTATCATCTGTTTACTATCGATTTTTTACCCAAAGATGATCAGGAAATTACTTGTCTCTTATTACATCTGGATTTGATAAGCGTACCTAATGTGTCTGTTTACTATCTAACGATTTTGTTAAATATAGGACGTTGTGTAACAACAACAACAACAACAGAATCTTGAAATCTGTTGCAAGAAATCTCGAATTTTGGAAAATCCTATTGCTAATAATAAGAAATACACCTCCCAGTTCTCCAGTCTCCAGTTGTCCAGTTATAAAAATTTAGGTTTTTTTCGTTTCAAAAAAATTGTTTTTGTAAAATTACCAAATAAATTGTAGGAATTTTACAAATAAATTTAAATATTTAAGAGAAAATTTAAAACAGTTCTTATTTGTCCTTCAATTTTTTGGACTTAATTCAAGTCGCTTAATAATTACTCTTTGTATATTAAAGAAGAAAGAAAAATTGTTATAATTATCATCACAATTTAAGTTAAATGGTGAAAATTATTGTTTAAACAAAACGAATTAGATACATTTTTATTAAATTATGTATACAATACAATGTACAGTAAAACCCCGTTATAACGTACATGGTTTATAACGTACACTCGGTTATAAAGTACTCAACTGGAGGTCCCTGCAAACTCCCATCCATTACAATGGCCATTTTTATAACGTACACTCGGATATAACGTACCAAATAGGACGGTCCCCTCAAGTACGTTATAACGGGGTTTTACTGTATTTTAATACTAGCCTCTCATCTTATGTGCACACATTTCCATTTATCATCCTATTACAGTCATTTATTCAATGATAATAATAATGATAATAATAATTTACAAAATGGCGCTTATATTGGCAATCTATTTCATACATACATATAGGGGATTCCTTTTGAACAACCGCAATTATAATTAAAACTTTTGCAATTGCAATGATTACCTTGAATCAACCCATATATCTCGACTGGTTTTCCTCTCAAACACATGAAAATTCTCTTAACAGTAGTAATTTTCTATAATTTAAATTTATTAGGACGAGAATGAAAAAAAACGCACAGAAAAACGAATGTATAGGAGAACATTGAAATTTAACAGGCCAAGGTTCCAGCAACATACAATTTCCACATGTAAACATGATAGAAAGTGAACGCCACAGAAAACTTGGCAAGTTTTAAATTTTCATTTATACAAGAAACCAACTTCCATATAACGACAAAGTTTCGTTATATCAAAACTTTGCTGTATAAATATAACGAATCCTCTAGGGACCACAAAAGAAAAATTCGTTACATAGGAGTCATATTATATTATCACTTTCCTTCCATATCAGCATACATATCATTTAAAGGAAATTAAAAATGCTTAAAATGTTGAAAAAAATGAAATTCTAAACAGAAATTTATGTCAATTAGTCTGTTATTTAAATAAAAGTGATACACATATTGAAATAAAGCACTCGGATTCATTGAAAAAAATTGATAAAATTATGAATATTTGTGACGCAATTCCATTGAATATAATTGTTTCAAATAGATACTTTAAATTGTCCTTGTTTCGTTTTTCATTCAATTATCCTATCAATTTGTTAACAGTAACACGATTAACGACAATTAACAACAACAAAAAATTGTTTTAGGGTATTTAAAATTTAAGTATCTTATTCATAATTAATACATATAACCCCAAAAATGGTCCCTTTTTGTACACAAAAACTATGTAAATATACTCTAGTGTAGTATGATTTATAGATACAGAAAAATAAATTTTTAGTTTAATAACTCAATGTCATTGGAGGAAGTTTTGTAAAATATCACGGGGGAAAAACAGAAGTTTGTTTTTTAATTAATTTCATATTATTGATAAAATTAGCAAATCCTCTTACATAATTACTGATCATTGCCAATCGGCCTTTCCAAAACAATAAAAGTTGATTACATTTCATAGAAATTTAGGAAATTCCCGAAAATTGGCCAATATCCAATAAGCAATATTTTCAACAAAGATTTTAAATAATTGCTTCAATTGCTACCTTTTTAAAACTAATTCAATATAATGGGGAATTATTAATTTAATATTAAATATGATTAGGAAATTGAATTTCCTTTCGGAATTTTATACTGACATGGTTAATTTATAAACTCACCATTGTTCTAACACAAAATTAAATCTTAAAAACTAAATAAATAAAAAAAAATAAAAATACGTCTGAAGTGAAAAGTCTACACATCCATATCTGAAATTAAACTAAAAGTCTTTTAGAAATCCTTTTTATCTATCAAGTATTCCTTTCTACATATAATATAGATTACATGATTGAATTTTAATTTATTTATAACAAATATTTTTATCGATAATTGGACAATTCGTACAATGTTTTTCAACTTGATTCGCACACTTGAATATAAAATTTTTACGAAAAAATATTGCAGATTTTTTTAAAATAGAAAATATCATGATAAGACAAGAGATCTACTTAAAAATTTTCGTTAAATTTACGGGCACTTTGATATAATACTTCAATATTTTCGTGTTCAACTTGCATTCAATTTTGTTATCACCCAATCTTAGATTATTTGATAAAATAGACAGATAAGTATTTTATTTACTAGCATCAATTAAAAAAAAAAAGAAAAATGTCTCAAAAAATCTAGATCCCATGAGCATTGATTTTACTAAATAGACGACTTTTGAGTAGAAATTTCCTATTCCTCCACACTTTTACATTTGATAATCTTATCAATCTGTTGACTTAAATACAGTTTACTTAAACTAAAAAAAACCTTCTTCCAATAATTTTTGTAGACCATACCAATAGCTGTAATAAAATTGCATCTTTCTTATATGCATTTTGTTGTATGTTTCAATTAAATGACGCTGAAATCCCATGATCGAACTTTATTCAACAACTTACTTTCATTTTTAATTTATGATAATGTTGTTTGTGTAAAGTGTTCATGTTTACGAAATTTATAATTCACTAGGACAAAAAAATAATAATATTTCAACAACAATAAAACTGTTGTATTATAATATGAATTTTTGTTAATTAAATAATACTAACGAAACTGGTCTCCAAACAAACTAAATAAACGGATGAAAGAGACCTTTAAAGATTGTTTTGTTGTTTTTGATTAAAGTCTACGATGGCAAATAACAAATTGTACTTAAAAAATCACGAAACAACAAAACAAGACATGATTTAAGTTTATGAATCTTGTGTTCCATCAACTAGGATTGATCTGGAGAGACACATGTTATAGTAAATTTTATGATAAGAAAAGAGATACTTTCATTTGCCTGCCAAAATCTGTACGAACTTTCACTAGATATTCCTATTTTTTGGCGGGTTTTTTGGTCAAAACTTTCTAGAAATAGACAAAGAAAATAAAGATTGCAACTGTAAATGCAAAACAATTTTCTTAATTATTATAACGAGTTGTTTCTATATTTTCAGTTCGTTTGCAAATTCCTTAAATGATCACGTGATTATAAAATTATGAAAAACAATTATCAACAATAAATAATTATGAATGAATAATGAATATAAAGGGGAATTGTTAGTGATGGAGGCGAAAAAAAAACGAATTTACCTTAAAAAACGAGTAAAAGTACTTAAAAATTGTTCTATAAACATATCAGTCGTTTAAAATTAAGATTTTGATTCTATTTTCAAGGCCGGATAACCACTGAGCTATAACTTACGTAATCAAAAAA
>JAZBHA010000103.1:0-36096 GCA_037464855.1 Iselma pallidipennis | reverse complement strand
AGTTGTATTTAAAGTTCCTTATATTAAAAAAAAAAAACGCCAAAAAAGTGCCCAATTTAACTTATTTTTCTTACCAATCAGTACCCCCTAAATCGGGCGATTTTCTTTACTTTGTTTTCCGTTATAATGAAATGTTGATAATTGTTTAATAAACTCTTAATTTGTTTGATAAACAAATGTTTGAAAGACAACAAAGAAATGAAATCATCGCGTTCAATTAGAATGATCGATGATGATGGGGTCGTCGAACAGAAAAAATTTTCATCAACAACATCAACAACATCCATATCCTTCTCTATCCAACCGGTGGTCGACTTATAGAGGTAATTTTCAATTTTTTCAGTTGGAAAATTTTGAAAAAAAAATGAATCAAATTTCTAAGAAAATCTATTTTACTAGCAGTAATTTAAACTTTTCAAATTACGATAAACGCACACACTAAAGTCATAAAGTTCAAGTTTTTCTTTTACTTTACGCAAAAAAATTTCAATCCGATAAATACTGATAATAATATTATTTAAACATTTCTGTTGTTGTTATTATTGTTATTATTATGATTTATTTAAAACATACCCTGCTAATTTTTCTTGAACGAGGCGGTCGTGCCGTTCTAGCTAAATCTGAACTAGACATTCCTTTTTCTTTTTCAAATTAAAAAAAAATATGTATATATTTCTAGAATACAAGGCGTCGCGACGCACTATATAGCCTCTCCTCCAAAAACACACACCGACACACACGCACACCCAGACAATTTTAAAATGTAAAAATCACCAAATTTAACTAAATTTAATAAACCTTTTTTTTTGCTAAAATACCACTAAAATCACGATAGTGGATATTGTCCACCTTTTGCAACTATTACACAATGCACACCCATTTTGCCACCCTTTTAACAATATAGTAGAGGTTCTTTAAATGTGTGTAGATGTCACTTCCACGTGGTGGTAGCCTCAGCAGCTGATGATAACACACGATTCTCTTGCAACAAAGACTAGGCTGCTACAGGCGCAAGTTGTAAAATATACAAATTTATCCTACGATACACGACGAAACAACGAAATCGCGTCGATTAGATGTCTACCACTACAATTAACTCGTGTGTTGTTAATTTAACCAAGTGATTTAACTGCAAGTTAAATATCTATCGAGTGTATGATGCTAGTTCAGGTCAAAGGGGGCAATGCATTGAGAACATAAGGTCGTAGCTTGATTCATTCAAATCAAAACTACACCTGGTAATAGTCATTTAATTGAAAAATCAATATTTGTTTTGGTAAAATTAATTTGACATTGATCGAAAAAGTATTCAAATGTCAAGTGAATAAGAGAGAATCTGCATTAATGACTTGTTTCTACGGTACATAGCCTATTTTGACCTGAAATATCATTGCACACCCTGTACATAGTTGATCATAAAACACAACGTTAATGATTCACAAAGGACGATGATGATGACGACAAGGCGCCATATAGGACATAAAATATCAGAACCATTATGTTTCGCTTATATGAGTTGCCATAAATCGCAAAACATGAAATAATAATAATAATTAACAAATATTAATTTATTACTGTTTATATTCCCAATAAACATCATCAAAATTATTTAATTGAGGTTATGTTTATGATAATTTTACCTCCAATCCCCCCACTATAAACTTGATGATTCATTATTGATTACTAGTAAATTGTCGTGGTAGACCTTTAAAAATGGAAATCAGCTGACTTATGATTTTTCAATATAAAAAAATAAAGTTTCTGCCTATCAAAATCTAATATCAGTATAATAAAAAAAAATAGTAAATAATTGGAAAAATAATAATTGAAAAAAATTAGACCACCGGAAAAAAAACACGACCTACAGCAATTCAAATAATAAACAATAATCAAAATGCTATAACACTTTTCTATATTTATATACACATTTTTATTATTATTATTATTATTTATTATTATAAATTTTGTTTTTTGTGATAACAGTTATCATAAAGATGAGGAAATGCTGATAGTTTTCTCAATTAACCATATGCTAGTATAAAGTTCAATAGATAGCAGAAGTTTTAATTTTTTAAACAATTATTATTAAAATACATACAACAAAAGAATAATAAAAAGAGTAAATAATTCAACTAATTTTAATTAATTCATGAAAATCAATAAAGATTTTGAAAATGTATAGGCAACCAACAATTACCATTCATCCCTTTTTGAAATTTAAAAAAAAATCCAATAAAGTCAAAGGGAATTATAGTTTTAAAAGGAGCCACTTTGTTTGTTGATTCCTTTTTTTTTGTTCCTTTTTTCATATTGGAAATAGTGTGTTTACTAAAAACATCAAACTTTAGATACTTCGAGAAAAACTCCTACACTTTCTTTCAAAGTTGTTTCTAATTATTGGTCATGAAATTGTTTATCTCGTGTTTTTCAGGTCTTTGAAACTTTCTTAACAAGAATAAATTGAAAGAAGCGCCACCCCTTTGTTTTAATCCTCTCCAAGAGGGCTGTGCAGAGCTACCTTCTATAATCTAATTTTTTATCCTTTACAAGATTGTTCCGGCAATAGCCCTAGTGCTAATATTAGCCTTGTAAGGGTAGCGCCTGGAAGTTCAGGGATAGCTCACAAAAACCCCGACAATGGTTTAATGTTCATAAATAATGTAGATTGTCCTAGGGGTAGTTTTGAAGTTTCTATTATAAATATTAAATGTTTTGATTGATTTTAATGCAATTCAATGGGAATAACCCCACGAATCATTAATTCTTGTTAATTAACCATTTTACAAAGAAATTGTAGGGGAAATCCTATAACTGATTCCAATTCAACTATCATTGGAAATTGAAAATAAAATATAAACAATTTAACATTTCTTTTATAACGAAATAGTATTCGAAACTTACCAAATTATCAGATGTACGTCGTGATGCATATTTTTCTGGATCATCATCAGTTTCTTCTCTACTTTCGGCCTGCCCCATGGCCCCTCTAGGGGCTCATCAACGAGGCCGGCCTCCAGGTGTTCACTACTACCCTTAAACTGGTGGTGGTGGTGGTGATGATGATGGTTGGTTGCACACACACATACAAACAAACATTGATTCACCATACAAACACACGTACACACACATACACAACAATCTATATGTATGGGAAGCTAGCGCTAGGTCCCTGGCTGGCGCCGCCAACGCCGTTTTGCGTTTTTTCCCATCCACTTGATTGGTTGGTTGGTTTTCGTTACCCCGGGTTACCGGTCGTTTCGTAATAATGACGTAAACTAACCAGTTGGGGTTGTTTTGTTTTTAGGGGTTGTTTTGTAATGGCGCCAAAATTTAAAATTATAAACCAGAACAATGCGAAAATTACAAATTTTCCTGATAGTTATTGAAATGTATTCCGTATATTGTTAAAATAGAGATTCATAGTCAAGATTATCGTAAACATTTTTTACTTGTTCAATAAATAATAAAGTAGATAGTATGGAGAGCGACATCTAGTTACTTGTATGTTGCCGAAGATCTTGGAATTTTCGTTATTGTTAATAAATTAATAAAAAATCTATAGAAACTAATAAATAATAATGAAACGACCAATTCCATTATCGACATTATTACGTTTTCCAATTCTGTTTGGTAGTTTTTTAGGTATAGTAGGGTTAGGACTTGTGTACAGGTATTTGAGGTTATTTTTTTTTAATTTTGCAGTTTTACAATTATTCAGTATTTTTCAGAGATAGCTGGTTAGGAGATATTGATAAACAACGGAAAGAATTATTTCCGGAATCCGATGAAAATAAAATTTTATTAGAGGGTTTTAAAAACGATGTCAATATGAAAATTAAATAAAAACCAATTCTTTTATTGTAGAATTAAGAATTTTTGTAAATAGTCCTGATGTTAATCAAAGAAATTGTTGAAATTTGTAATAATTTTATTAATATTAGAGGTTTTTTAAATAAAAATTTCGGATAATTTTCGATATTTAGACACTTCCGAGCAGAATTGTAGACACTTCCGAGTAGAATTGTAGACGCTTCCAAGCAGAATTGTAGACACTTCCAAGCAGAATTGTAGACACTTCCAATCAAAATTGTAAACACTTCCAAACAGAATTGTAAACACTTCCAAGTATCTATTGTACAATTAAGAAATTTTGAAAATAGCCCTGATGTTAATCAAAGAAATTGTTGAAATTCGTAATAATTTCATTAATATTAGGGGTTTTTTAAATAAAAATTACGTATAATTTTCAGTAATTTAGACACTTCCACGCAGAATTATAGACACTTCCGAACAGAATTGTAGACACTTCCAGGCAGAATTTTAGACACTTCCAAATAAGATTGTAGACACTTCCAATCAAAATTGTAGACACTTCCAAACAGAATTGTAAACACTTCCAAGTATTTATTGTACAATTAAGAAATTTTGAAAATAGCCCTGATGTTAATCAAAAAAATTGTTTAAATTTGTAATAATCACATTAATATTAGAAGTTTTTTAAATAAAAGTTTCGGATAATTTTTGATATTTTGGATACTTTCAAGCGAACGTGTAGACAGTTCCAAGCAAAATTGCAGACACTTCCAAGCGGAATTGTAACTGTAGACACAGTACATAACCTAAATTTAACGAGTAAAACTAACCCCAATTTTGTAGTTTTTCATTAAAATTGTTGGATTTTTATTAAAATATAAACGATTCGTCAACATGTCAGACGGTTTGTGATAATTTAAATTAATTAAAACGCTAAAAATTACAATTATTTAATTCTTTGGTTTTGTAGAAGAGATAATTAAACGGAAATTATTGATTGATGGTGATGGTACTGGTGATGATCGTCGTTTAAACGTTATCTCAAAAACATTAAAAAAATGGATTAGTACAACAGATGAAACACCTGTAGAGATTCAAACAACACACGATAAATTATTGGCACAATTAAGTTTATGTGAATATTCAGTAAAACGTTCACAATTATTATCAAAAACAACAATGAAACAATTAGATGATTATAAACGTATTCAGGAACAGTTTGAGAAACAAATAATCGATGTTAAAGAATCAATAAAACAAAGTAAAGAGAATCTAGTACAAGCCAAAATATGGAAACAGAATCATATGATGTATGATTTGTTAGCACAAAATATTAATGAACAACCAGCACGTAAAGAAACCAATCAGATGCTATTGAAATTACAGAGTGAATTGAAAGAATTATATAAAGAGAAAGAGTTATTAGAACAGAAATTAGATGTACGTAGAAAACAATTTCATGTCCTTGTATCTAGTGCCAGTAAATTACAAGCAATGCTCGATGAATCCGGAGATGATTTTAGTAATAATAGCAGTAATAATAATCCGGATAATAGTATGTTGGAGGATGTTGCTGATAGTACAGGACCGGAACCAATGTCCGAATAAAAAACAATACGATTTTTCTCGTTTTTTTGTATTCAATTTTTTAAAGAATAAAACAATTATTTCCACAATTTAATCTTGAGTACTTTAGGTACATTTCTGATTGTTAATGAAACTCTAGTTTCACGTTGTAGACAATCACCAATCTGTAATTGTTTACCACAATTTTGTAAATTAACACAGCCATCATCAAGTATATCATATTCTAATTCATTAATGGAATGTAAAAATTTTGTATACATATCATCTTTTATAATAACAAGACTACAACGTTCTAATAATAATTTACAAATTCTTTTTCGACTTTCATGGTTTTCGAAAAATTCCAGTACTGTATGTGAACCACAACTAATTGTTGTAATTGTTGGATAGAATAATGGTCCATCTGTATGTGGCATAATACCTTGTCCTCGTAAATATTCATTAATTAATACTTGATTCGGTTTATTTGTATCGAAAATATTCAATTGTCCAATTTTATCCATATATTTCATTAACCATTTCGGTATCTCTTCCGGTATCATACCTTTTTCATGTGGTATACCACCGTAATCTTGTAAACGTCGTTTGGATAATTGTGTCCATTTCGGTTTCGGTACACAATAGACATTTTTCAAAATATCCGATTCTTCTTCTGGTGTTATAAAGTTTGGAATATAATAGATTGTTGGTGGTGCTTGCAATATCTGGAAACTACTCAAATCCATTATTATTATTATTATTGCCGGAATGTACACATATTGATTAACATAAAGTGGAAGAAAATCAAAAATAATTGGGGGTGAGTGAGTGAAGGGTGGAAATAAAACCGTATTTTTAACTGATTGTCAGAAAACAAAAGGAACAACAAAAAAAATAGGGTTAATTTAGCGCTTTAAACAACAGTATTACCAACATAAATGCAAACAGTAGTTATTACCAAAATACCACTATAAAACATACTAAATTCTAATACTTGATGGATGCTAGTTTAGTTGATGATTTTGATTATATTTCTAAAATTTTTGAAAAAAGAATTTACAGCTTATTGAAACGTAATTATTTTGAATCTCCCGCTTTTGTAGAGAGTGTCATCTTTCGGCTAGCTATAAATTTACAAATTACATTGGCGACTTTGATAGTGACAGCGCCATCTTCGCGTAAGATTCAGAATTAAAAATTGTGTTGGTATTACTTCAGTATTTTTGACGTTAATTTGACAGTTTTCTAACCTCAAAAATGGTCCAAATTTGAAATTTTCCTATTTTTTCAGTTATTTATTGTGAAAATTTTTCCTGGATCGATAGTATGATTTATTTTTAGTTGGTGACACAATTTTTCAAATACCATTAATAATAATAATACTAATAGTAATAATGTCATTAGTTAATACAGTATTTAAAAAAAGATCATCACTATTAGCTGTCCAAAAATTTGGTTTACAATTACATTATTTTTCATTAAATCTAAATAATAGACAAATTAAAAATGATGAAACAACTTTAAATATATTCGATCGTTATACGAAAAGTTTACAACGTGAACGTGCCGCTACCGCACAAGATGTTAATGTTTATGATTATTTAAAAGATGAGATCGGCTATCGATTGGCTGATCGTGTTTTTGATATTAAAAGAAAATTCAAATTAGCCGCTGATATTGGTAAATGAAATATCAATCATTATAATGCTTGATTTCTTTATAAGACGACAAATTGTAGGTTGTAGTCGTGGTTATGTTTCTAAACATCTATCACCTGATTCTGTTGAAGAATTGATTTTATGTGATATGAATCCCATGAACTTGGATAATATTCAGATTCCAAAAGGCATCAAAACTAGAAAATTGGTACTTGACGAAGAACAGATTGAGGTAACAGGATACAAAGACGTATTCGCGACATACGTCTCGTATCATACCATAGATATAGATCAATTTGGTTTACTCATATATCAGTTTATTACAGTTTGAACCGAATTCATTGGATCTAGTTATCTCTAGTCTAAGTTTACATTGGGTAAACGATTTACCAAAAGCTTTCAAACAGATTTTAGATTCATTAAAAAAAGACGGTGTTTTATTGGCAGCTGTATTTGGTGGTGATACATTATACGAACTACGTTCATCATTACAATTAGCTGAATTAGAACGTCGTGGTGGTCTATCACCACATATATCACCATTTACTGAAGTCCGTGATATTGGTAGTTTATTAACACGTGCCGGTTTTACAATGCTAACAATCGATACCGATGAAATTGTTGTCAATTATCCAAGTTTATTTGAATTAATGTGGGATTTAAAAGGTAAAAATTAATTACAAGCAAAATCGTATTGTATAATTGTTACAATTTTGTAAAGGTATGGCTGAAAGTAATGCAGCATTGAATCGTTCATTACATTTACATCGTGAGACACAATTCGCTGCAGCAGCAATCTATCAACAATTGTATGGTAAAACTGATCCTGAAACTGGGAAAGTTACAGTACCTGCTACATTTCAGGTTGTTAAAAATTAATGTTTTAAATTCAGATTTGTATTTTTATTGTTCGTTTTGTTGATAGATTATAAATATGTTAGGTTGGAAACCACATCCCAAACAACCAAAACCGATAGAACGAGGTACTGGTGAAGTATCATTAAAAGATTTATATAAATTAGATGAAATTATCAAAGAAGTCAGAACAATTAAAACTGATGATGGTAATGATGACAAAACAAAGAACTGAAAAACAGTTTAAATAGTCTAGTGATTTGTGTACAAATCAAAAAGTGTATATTTTATTAAATAATTGTATTTGAAGTGTTTTGGCGTTTTTTTTCCTAAAGTTCAATGACATAATTCTGAATGGATAATATTTTAGATGAAATAATTGTCTGCAATTGTAGCCAAGGACAATTTAATTGAACACAATTTATTCTTTCACATGGATGGGGATTAGATTTACCCACTTCAAGAAATTCAAACAAGAGCTACAATTAGATGCTTCCATTTGTGCGGCTGTCAGTTGTCAATTGTCAAATGTCATTATCATCTGACAGATGTCAATCTCCTGTCAACGTTATCAGATAAACATAACGAAAAAAAATATTTATTTCCGCTTCAATAATACTCGTGCAAGTTTTATTAGTTTTTTTAATAGAAACACCTACAAAATTGTACGATGTCGTCGTCAATACAATCGTCAAATTATTAATATCAACATCTATTGAACGATGAGTCGACGAAACCGTTTACCAGGTAAGGGATGAAACTATAAATTCGCAATAGTTATAATAATAATAATAGTGATAGTGATAATAGGGGAAAATGTTGTTGCATTTTTAGATCCACAAAAATGCAGTTCTGTAGGACGGGCACATTCCACATTAAGTGTATCAGCAGTTGATTGTTATTTAAATTTACCAAGTCCACCATCACCAGCCCTATCAACGGTAACATTAACACCAGGACGAATTCGTAATATTGATCAAGATATGGAAGCATTACGAGCTTCTAGACAGGACAATCCATTTATACAACAAGTTATTGCTAGTCGTGAAAGTTTAATTGATAATTTAGATGAAGAATCTGATCATGCCAATTTGATGTCGAAAGTAATAACTTATTTACATAAATTTCCATCAATACATTTGTAATAATTTTATTTTATTAATGTAGGAACTATCGATCGATTTAGATGTTGATCCTTTAACATTACCTGAAATGCATGAACATATGATCCGTAGTCCACCGCCAACAACTTGGCCACGTTCACCAAACTTTAAAATATTCCAGTTTCCTAACAGTGATGAAGAAACACCTCAAATTGACGTGAGTCAAATAAGATTCAAGAAATAAAAAAAACGTCTCCTTTTAAATTGCTATTTTTTAGACGAAAGATACATGTAAAACTGATACAAAACAAAAACATTCAAGTTGGGATAGTGCAGATACATCACCATTACGTTCATTATCGAAAAACCATCATCATCATCAAGATATGTTTGCATTATTAACACCAAATTCTCTTCGGGCTTCTTCAGGAGAGGATAGTATTCATCTAATTGCAGAAGATTAATAGAAAACATTCCTAATAATAGTAATAAACAGACACAACATTCCTAAGATGGTAATGTGATATTTCAAAATAATATTCTAGTCGAAACCTCAAAAGAATTGTACTTATTTATCGTTTAATTTACCAAAGAATTGTCGTGTGTACTAGACAGGAAGAAGTTGACATATTTTATTTTGTTGCTTAATTTATAAAAAATCCATGAAACTAATATTAAGAAGTGCGATTATTTATTTATTTATTTATATTCAATTAATCATCAGGATAGACCATTTCATTTTCTTATTTAAGGGGCTGTTCAGACACGCATGTTAATGATCATTAGCGCCCACACAGCGTATTTGATATCCTTGTCTGTCTTATGTCACAGCGATAAGTTGCGACTGTCGACTCGTGATTCTTCGTTTGCTTAATGATCATTAACATGCCGTGTCTGAACAGCCCCTAAAGAAAATAATGATAAGCACAACAAGATTTTCATGTTAACTACTAAATATATAATTTTTATATAAATTTACCAAATTCTAATAGGAAAATGTAGGGTTTGAGGGAGGCAAATCAATCAATTTTATTTGATAAATTGTATTTGTCTCTTGAACTTGTATGGCCATCTCAAATAGAATTTATTCCATTATCATAATAATTATTGTTAAATTTATCCAAAATGATTGTTGCTAATCTCTGATATACTCCTTTTAAAATGGAAATTGCTTAAATTTTTCCAGCTAAAGTCGATTTTATAACAAGCTAAAAAATCTCACCGAATTCCCATCCCTCCTCTATTAGAGAGTCATTATAAAGGAATTGCCATAATTCGGGGGATGGACGAAATTCGGTGACCACCTGAAATATTTATATAAACTAGGTGCAGGTCACCGAATTGTAATTGTGGTACTTTGTGATATTGTTTATAGTACCTTTGATTAGATATAAGAATAATTGTGCAATTTTTAGGTGGTAACACACAAAAAAAAGACGTTCTTTATAAAGTTTTCCTTATAATTCAAAAAATTATCGAGTTGCAGCTTTAATTGAGATTGATTTTATGACAAAATAACTACTCAAAAATAGTTTAAATTTATAAAATGTGTATATTATTAAATGTTGGTTGGAAAATAACTGCAATACCTTATGTTATCCTTTAAAAAAAAAGTAGGTAGCATGTATTCAGTGTCACTGTAGAATTTTATTGTTGAATTTACTATATACACATGAAAAAACCAACCGTTAAAGAAATTGTATAAAATGGATTTGATAATTTATAAAAAACCGTTTAAACAGAACGAATTGTGAACGTAAAAAAACCATTTTGTAGATTATTGTCGTGTTATATTGTATGTTGAATTTATGTAGCTAAAGTTTCTCGTTTTTTTTTGTTTTTCCTTTTGGAAAATAAAAATATCTCTATTAAGAAAATCGAATCTATTTTGTTGTTTTTCCATGATTTTATTAATTTTCATGAAAAACTGTCTAGTCTATCTACTTAGGTACATGAATTCCGAACAAGGCTGCTTAGCAGTAGTAATAACTTCTAACTGTTTTAAAACCTTTTTTGAAACAATGCGATTTGATCCACTGTGCCCCAGGGCTGGGTTACAGTGGATCACCATATGGATAACATGAGATTCATGGAAAACTGTATTTTTTTCAACACTCTTCTTCATTTGACTTGCTTTTTTGCAGTTTCTGATTTTTCTATTTCTTGCTTCTCGGGAATCATTGCTCTGCCCTTTCGTCTTTGCATTATTCCAGGTTTTCTTGGGGCAGAAAATTATTTGCATTGATTCACTGTGGAACATGAGCCACTATGACCCACTCTCCCCTATTAATAAATGCTGGGACGAGTTTCTTTTGAATTTAGGTTTTCCAGTGTTTTTAATACTCATTTTTTCTCTTCTTCACACCTAAATTTTTTGAAATAATTAAGTAACTAATATTACATAAATTTTTATTATTATTATTTTTTTATTTTTGAGAAAAAAATCAATAAAGAAAAAAGATAATGCAATATGAATAGTTACAAGTAGTTACAAGTATTTTTTTTTATGTACAATTAATTATCTCATACAACCAATGAAGAATTGATGCAGGTGACAGGAGTGCTGATCTAATAACTAGAGTTTTTTTTTCTTTAAAGGGGGTGTTGTTAATAAATGACGATTACTCTCAAATGTTGGTGTTGGGGCACAAAATGGAATGGTTCATTATTGTATTTAGTAGTAATTGGTGTATGTTTTACGAACTCGTTTTTATTTTTATTAATTTTTTTTTTGGTTGTTTGTCTCTTAATATCAAAAATATCAATTGACGTCCTATTGATAAAATGTTGTATGAATATGAAGGGACGATTGTTATTTGTGCCAGGCAGGTACATAGATTTATTAACATTTGAGAGTATTGGCCAGATATTACAATAATTTTTTTGGGGCGGTTTAGGGAAAAGGGAAGCGACTGTTCTAAACATAAAGCAGCAAGATGTCTTGAAGGTGGGAATTATACCTACACCCTAAAACTTATTTAAAAAAGACACGTATAGTAGAGACATTCATTGTATTTGTCGACTTGGATGTGGCAATATTCAACACTGTATCAATTCATATTGCTGCCACCACGTCAGTCGGATTAAATAACACAAGTGATCGGTAAATATACATTCATTATAATTTTTTTTTCATCATTATTATTTATTTATTTATTTTTTTATTATCATTATTTCATTTTTTTTCTCAATAATTGTTGTTGCAAAAAAGCATTTTGATGTTATACGTAAACACTGAAAGAATCCTATAGATTTGCAAACTGTTGGCTAAGAGAAGCAGACATTTATTAGAAAATGACATCAGTGATGTGATGTTGCAGTTAGCCTGAAGGTAGGTAAGCAGCAAATACGGACAGATTCTGCTTTATTTTAAAAATCTTTCAATTTTTTTTGTATTTTCTTTGAATATAAAAATAAGTGAATTATTGTTAGTCATGGAGGGTGTGTTCCCTTCATTATCAAAATGTGGAAAGGTGGTGCATTATGTACCCGGAAACTGCATCTACATCACATCCTGATGTTCACATAACAACAGTACCCGTGCAATCACCTGTCAATCTCCCACACATTCATCCACATTCACACCTAAAGAGGCTCAGTTCTTACGAGGACAGGCTGTGTTCGGACCCAGTGAATTACTCCATCAAATGTACTCTGAAGCAGAGACTTATCTCGAACATTCTCATATTCTTTTTTTCTATTTTTTGTGATAATTTACAGAATCAAGTGATTGTTTGAGATGAATCTGGACTGGAATCCGAATTCACAAATACCACTGTCCGCGACATATAAAATATAAAGTCCCCCTGGCCGGAAGGACGTATAATAATAATGAATTTGTACTTTTTGAATGCTAACCGATGTTTTTTTTTTCAAGGGGGGGCTGGGGCTGGGTGACGACGGACCCGAGATCTGTCACAGTGGATGGCCCGCCGTCCACGCCGATCTCAATTTTTATTTTTTTCATTTCTTATTCTTTAAACACACTGTACAGAATTTGTTCTTTTATACAAATTATAATTATAATTTTTAATTTTTTTTTTGACTCCATCCTCAAAGGTGGAGTATTGAATATTTAACGTGCTCTAAGAGCACATCAATATTGTAACGATGGGCACGCGAGCGCTGCAGACTTCTCTTTTGGGAGCCCTTCAAGAAAGGAAACACTGGCCGAGCTCCATATACATACTATTATACTCTATACTATAATATATATATATACTATACATGACAACCCATTTGATCATAACAAAATTAATCTGTTAATATTGCCCTCTTGACACATCCTTATATTTTAAAAGAATTTGACTCCATATTATACTATATGGAATTTTATTGTACTGAAATTGATTGTAGGCGACTTGACGCCCTCATGTGATTATTCATCAATAAAAACAAATAAAAGTTGTGAATTTTGAATTCAAAAGAAAATGGGGGAAAAATAAAGAAAATTTTCCAAAATAATAAGACTGGAAAACGGAAACCGAGTTAATGAAACGGTGCGCGCGCGGCCCGCAGGCAATCAGGACGCCTCAATAATTAATACATGTCATAATCAATAATAATAATAATAATAATAGTAATAATAATAACGCTATCCATATTCTGATTTAAATTTAAAATATATGTACAATATACATAAATAATAATTTATATTGTAAAGCCGATGATTAATTTTGAAGGTGGCGCAAAGACGATTCTGTATTGTTGCTGTTGTTGTTGTTGTTGTTGTTGTTGTTGTTGTTGTTGTTGTTGTTGTTGTTGCTGCTGTTGTTGTTGTTTTGCTTCTATTGTTATTATATATATTTCGTTGACTAGGGCAGACGCGTTGTATGGGTGCCATAAAGGCGATACTGGCTGGAGGACACACGTCTGCAGCCCTGGCACGTCCATCCGTCGGTCTACAGTACATCCATAGCGTCCATTTCGGACAATGTCAAACGACTAGTCGACATAGCTACACCACTGTCACTAGACGTTGATTGTACACTGGAGTGATCATCGGTGTCACTTTGGGTACTAGTGTAGCCGATGACATCCACTTCGTCTGCAAATAGAAGCAAATGCAAAAAGAAATTAATAAGTTGCATATTATCACGCATTGGATTGGGGCCGAGTCACCACTCCTTTGAAAGCATTGATTCCGACTCCAATAAAGAACCAATACTTAAAAAAGTGACGTGACGGTAACGCTCTGATGCGCTGACAACGAGTCGTGTCCCCACATTCAATACTGTCCAATACTTGACTTAATTTTAACTTTAGGGTCGTTATTTTGCGGTATTTAAATGGCTTCACCACCCTTAATATCTACAGAGAATTCATGATAATGTTAATACATACTAAACACCTTAGAAACTTCTCTTTTAACTACACCTCTATATGTGTTTTATTAGAAATAATTGTTGAAACTGTACTTTCTCATATCAGAGAGCATTATATGTTAATTAGAGATGCAGCGGATAGTTTGGCCGGATAATCGACTACCCGGCCTAATTATTCCCCTTACGCGAACATCATTTTTTGGAAAAGTTAACACGTACGACGATGATTATATTGGGAACAGTAATGATGCATCGGATTCCGGTTAGAATCCGGCATCCGGCATCCGGCCTATTCGGCCACTTGTTTACTCTCTGGCGGACTCCGTTATCCGACCGGCCGGAGAGTAGTGTACATTGTATACGGGACTATCCGGCCAGCCACTATCCGCTGCATCTCTAATGTTAATATTTACTTGAATTAAGTATAAACTGTAGCATTATACAACAAGACACCTTTATACAAATCTATTCCGACAATAGTTAGCAGCAACATAAGTTCATCTAAATGTTGACTAACACAAATATAGTAGAAAGTAGTAGTAGTAACTACTGTTTAAACGTACAGAATATGTGCATGTGAGTGGAAAATGTTGAGAAATTCTATTCTCTACTCTCTCTATGAGTTGCTTCAAAACAATGAATAGTTTTCAACAAAGTTTTCTCGACTTCAAAGTACAGTCATTAGGAGTATTAATTTGGAACAGTTTAGAAACATTATTATTACATTGGATATATTATAGTTATATTACGCAAGCAACAGTGATTATCCTTATAGTGTATTTATAAATAAATAAGTAGGGTGTATTCAAAGTTGCTACGATAATTTCCATAATAGGTACGAGAGTTGAACAATTTAATTGAATTCTTCACAAAGACATTATTGTTGGATAATAGTAAAACTATTGAAAGCAAGCAAACAGTTAATTGATATAGCAATTTGTGAATTATTCGATAGGTAGAAGACATGTTTGTAGTATGTAATAACAATTTTTTGTTTATACCAAAAACACCTTTATAACATATCCTTTGATGTTGTTTAATAACATTAGCCGACAAAGAGAGTTTCAGATCTTAAAATCCATTGCTATACAAAACGATTTCCAACCATTTTGCCCTTCATCTAAATATAGATACCTATATACATATGTATACATATATATCTAAAGGTAATAATTGTTAGTAGTCCAATGGTGGTGGTGGTTCTATACATATAGATGGTGCGTGTGTTCAGGATATATCTTCCTACTCGAAAATCTGGCCACGTTTAGTTCTGATCCTTTTATTCTTAGGTCGTTATTTGCTTAATTGCTTCGGTAGGTAGTGAACCGCTTATAGCTTTTTGTTTGATATCCAAAACCACATCGAGGATTAAGAAGGATATATACATTCACACACACACATATACACACACGCACTAATACATTTAGATAATTGCAAAATGGACACAATTTACCCTTTGTATTATATAATTAAATTTCTTGTATAATAGAGGGTGAAATACCATACCTATACACAAATATTTATAATATAATCGTGGCGATAAAATATTTTTCAATGATATATCCACCCTATATTGCCCCCCATGTTGATTACAAAAATCACTACGCTAAAGGTTTGGTTTTAATGGCTTTTATTAGCATATTTTCGTTTTTATGAAGATTTATGGAATTGTTTCAATTTACAAAAGAACCGGCTATGGTTATAAACTGGAATACGTGAACGGTAACGTTTGATCCTATTAGAAAAAGAAGGCAAATTACGCAAATCGCTTCTTGTACGTTGTGCGTAGTCGTTCCCTCCTTTTCTAACAAGATTTAGCCGAAAAAAATACAAAAATAGGAAATCTACAAACGTCTATAGATAAATATTTCAATAATAAAATTTGTTCAAAAGTTCAAAATAATTTTTTCAAACATAAACAATATTTGCATATCGTTAAATCGGGCGAAATTATTTCCCTTTTAAACTGTAAATTTTCAGTAATTTCAGCTCAATTAAACAGGCAAAACAAAGGAAAACACTTGTATAAACTGACGATTTTCCAGTACACTCCCAGTATAAACTTGTGTAATGCAATCTGATCGTAAACTAATTAGAATTGCCAATGTTTGCAAACATTTCATATTTATCTGAATTAGAGAATCACAAGGGATGAATTTCCAAATCTCTCTGTCTCTCTCTCCCCCCCCCCCCTATCTCTCTCTCTCTCTCTCTCTCTGTGTGTGTGTGTGAACAATTTTCATACCTTTATAATTATTATCACTGTTGCTATTATTATCAGGACTTGTTTCAGAAGATATCTTTTTGAAAGTAAAGAAACAGCAAACATAGGGAAAATGTCTTTGTATTTTTTTTTAACTCTTGGTTGAGCAATGAAAGAGGAGCGAGCAGGTGGATTTCAAGAGGTGTGCACAATGTTTTTTTTTCCTCCCCGCTTTTACATTTTTCCTCTTGCTGTACACAGTAAAACAAACACAAAAGGAATCCTTATGAAAAGTCCGTTCTGGCTTTAGTAGTAGAGTATAGGACGACCGTAAGGAACACGGACTAAATTAGAGATTATGTTAAGCTCAGGATTTGTCGAGACACTCTCATGATTTCTTTCACCAGCTTTACTTTATGAAGCTTCCCTATATTGTATTCGTTATCTTGTGGAGTTTTTGTTCGTGTTTTTTTGGCGTGTTGTTGTCAACAACTATTACAATATATACACACCATCTATAAAGTAAAATTGTTTATACAAAAATGTGTAACCAAAAGTAGCTTGAAAACATTTCACTGGGAGATAAAAGTAAATAAAATGTAGAAATTCGACTTTTGTTTTTTCTGATACAAAAGGTCGAAAAAAAAACAACAGCGTTTAAATTAAACGCACACTTATCTAACTAATAAATATACGGAGTTGTTGAAACGGTTGAAGTTGGCAAAACAACAACGACAAACCTAATTACTTGAAATGTTGAATAAAACCAATTTGAAGAGAAGACGGTAATGTTTTGCTGCTGCTGCTGCTGCTACTACTACTACTACTGCTACTGGTGCTGTTGTTGCCTCTCTCTACCTGACTGTTGTCGTTGGTAAGCTGAGAAAATTTGCGCTTTCCTTCACATTTTCTATTTAATTAAACTAGCGTTTTACGTGAAACCGCTTCAACACTCCCATATATTCCAGTTAAAATGCAATAAATTGCAATAGTCTGCGCGTTTATTTTAGGTTGGTAAAAGAAAAATGCAACGCTACTATTTATTTATTTTTATAACAAACAAACAGTTTAATATTTCTTACTTTAATAAAGTTTTTATTTATATTTTTTTCTTATGTTCTGAATGTTACTCTAAGTATTTCCTATTATAGTGTAGTTCATATTCCACATAGTTTCTTTGAACGTTTATTATTAACAGGAGAATTGAATCTGAAAGTCCTGACAAGGAGCGAGGCGTAAAACCGATAAACCGTACCCTAACTACCAGATACTAACACACATCCATATAGTAGGTTGTCCTGAGCAGCTTTAGAAATGGCTAACCGAATGTATAAGAAGATCAAAAGAAGAAGGCGGCCCCCACTTATTCGAGGGGAAAAGGATGAAGGTTTTCGGTTTGCTTTTATAGCATCTCATAAATTTGCAGTTAACAGTTAGATCGCTTCTTTCCTGACTCGTCAGCAACGCGATCCATGGATAATACCTTACTATACCTCTACTACTATTCTGGACGCTCTTCTCTATCTCTCATGTGAATACGAATATGTTTGTATGTATATGTATATATATGTGTGTGTGTTTTTATCAAAGGCAACTCCGTCATGTGTGAGAGGCAAACACGGTGCTAACTACCGGCAAATATTTGTCCAACCGGCCGTCCAGTAGAGAATTTCCGACAGCCTTCCTCCTTTATACTATCCCGGAGCGATAAACGCGCCCCAGGAGCCAGGCTCTCTTTCCATGATCACGATATATGGGAAAAGCTGAATGTGGCTTTCTTGTACATTATACAGATGCGTACATAAATGTATGCATATATGTATGTATGTATATACTTAGATTTTAACTCTAAAGGGAAACTACTACGAAAACAGTCCTGTTTATTTGGAAAGTTCTAAGGACGAAAGGATGTTGGCCTAAGAGATTTATATGTCAACTGGGTTGGAATATTGTAGTAATATTTAATTAAAAAGTTGAAAATATTGATGTGCGACACAAAATTAACGATTTCTGAAAAGATATTGATTCATTGGTTGGTTTTTAATATTGAGTGAAGTTCGTCAAAAATGAAAATATAATAAAGAGAAGGACTATTGATTTGACGACTCCCACGTCATCAGTAAAGGTCCAATCTTGATTGAGGTTCCGGTTAGAATGAGAAGTGATTTTCGATTACATGTTTTAGTTCCGTGAACATAGTTCCAGAATATTATCTAGGATTTGTCGAATTATTGATTTATAAACAAATATCAAAAATTTACATAATTTTACAGAAAATCTACCTATATGTTTTAAATTCAGTAGCTATAAAGTGAGACCACAATCAATTCTTTTTAAATTAACGTGATTAGCGTCACGTCTCTCTAAATCCAATACCTAAATTACCATTATCATTACTATTGTATGCAATATATAGAGGATTATTGTTAATATTCAGGACATTGTGCAATATCGTGCGCCCCTTATTATGGTTCATGAGCTTCAAAGCGTGCATTATATACTAATTGCTGCACCACATTATTACTTGCCCACTCCTTGAAGACAAGTTGAGAATTTTAATTTCAATTAGCCTTCAACCACACTTTATAAATTAATTACAAGAATAATTCCATAAAAGAAAAACAATCAATCATTATATTACACAACTTTACAAAATTCAAAATTACTTTTATACAACAAACAACAAGAAGAATTCATGTAATTATTTCATCTCTTTCTCTCTGTTTTTTTTTTCTTCCAGTAGTAGCAGTAAATTACTAGGATGGTAAAAATATGCTGAATGCTGCACACACAGCTCAATTCACCGCAATTCTTCAAATAATTCATTATTTATCCAACCAGCAGTCATCGACAATTAATTACGCATGATTCAATACGACTTCGAGATTATGCAATCAGTTTTCGCTTCAATTATGAATGATTTTTGAAAATAATGAGAAAATAAGACTCCCTCTCGCATTGATTTTCCACCACACGTCAGATATACATATATGTTTGAAATTTTTCAATTGTCTATTGGATGAAAATGCAATAAAACATTAATTACGTATATGTACGTGTATTTAATTTACAGGTAAAATGGCAAACAGCATTAATAAATGACATAGCGACATTACACAAAATCAGTTAGGCATTCGTAATTATATAAATGACGGCGATGAAATGTAATTTATAGATCGCATGTGAACCCGAACTGATGGTGCGTGCCGAGGGAGTCTTTCCGAGTTAACGGGCCAGGAAGGGTGGTGGTGATGGTGGTGGTGGAGTGGCAGTTCTAGAATTTGAAACGCGAATATGTGTCGGATGCCACCACCCATATTGACAAGTCGTAAATGTTAGACCTCCTTACTTGAGATAAATTGGCTGGTTTTTCAGTTTTTGAAGAAAAATACTACTACAGGGGCCTCTCTATCAATCATCTGAGAATTTCTAGTCTTTTTTCCCCATCGTCAGTTAACAGAACGAAAATATGTTTTTCAACTAGTTTTTCTTTGTTCTAATATATACTAATAATATTTCGGGTTATCAAAATATCTTGGTCGTCAATAATATTGTATTAAAACTTGACTTTGATCGATGATATATGATATGAATTGGTTTGGAGAATCAACCTGATTGAAATGCTTCCGTCGTCAAGTTGGTTCATTTTACGGTTTCGCGACGTCCCTTCTTCTCTACTACGACTTGCTACTTCTCATGTGAAATTATGCTACACCAATGATTCCATCAACAGTCGTCGTCGTCAACCCTCATTTCTGATCTTCTATATATTTTTACGTTATTATATGATGAAACGAGGGAAAATAATATCTTAACTTTTCGTTAACGATTCATCTAAGCAACTGTAAACTTTTTTCGGTTGAAATCAAATTGTTGATGGAAAAAATTAAGAAAATTACACTGACTTATTTCGATTTACTCTTTTTCTCTCATTACCCACTGATTCTGTTTGCACCCCATTACCAGAACCAAATTCAAATGCGACTCGTTGTCAACGTGATTGAATTAAGGCTTTGATTTTCGGTAATAAAAAATTCAAACTTGAAGAACTTATATTCTCTATAAACATGTACTTACCCGATTCGGAAATAGGTGAAGGTGCCGACGAAAGTGACCCCGTAGAATGATTACTGGATATTGTAGATGAAGAACACTCCGATACGGAGCGCCGTTTTGACATGGCATAACTATGCGAGAGTTGTTCAAGCCGTCGCCTAAGGAATCTTTGTTCACGATTCAATTGTTCTTTGTGCGTTGTGTGTTTACGTTCCTTGTCTTCAAGATTCTAAAAATTAAAATGCAATATTTAAGTAAAAGAAATTTCACTTTCATAAAATGTTTAAAAATAAGTGTCAGTTTTGGATTGCTTTTCAATCTTTTCTTGGATGTTTAACAAAATTTTGTTCAATTGAATTCGTTAGATAACGATGATACGATTTTTGGAAGTTTATGTACCGAATTTGGCTTATTTTTTCAATGATATAATAGAGGGGAAAAATCGAAGAAGAAGAAGAAGAGAAAATTACAGCTTTGGCAATGTAAACGCCGTTCCTGAAAATAACTTTGCAAGGTAATGCTCATTAAAATATTTGAGCCGTTATATACAACGAAAAAAAAATGGGGCTCAAAGGCAGACTTCCTTCATCACACAGAAAGATGACAGGTTCTTTTATCAGCATTTCGCCCGGTTTTAATCACTCAGCTACGTATAATCCCTTTATTCTTTGGCAAACCTTCTCTCCCTTTCACTGCTCGTTTCCTAATAATAAATCGCTAATTACGTTTTCCACATCCTTGAGACAATTTTTTTTCAAGAAGAAAAAAGGAAAAATTGGAAGAAATATTCAATAAAATTATCATCTAGAATCTAGAAGAAGGAATGAGGGGAAAAAAGAGCGGACAGATAAGAGAAGATTGAATTGATGAGAGTTAACAATTGGTGATAAAGCGACGACGAGTTGAAAAAATTAGGAAATACGAATTTCTCTCTGTATATCGATATACATATGTATGTATAGGGATATTGGTAAGATTTTGTGAATACAACAAGCATATAAATGGAAACGGTTTTAGAAAATATCAAAAGAATTTATCCAATACGATCGGTTTGAAAAAGCAATTTCAGTACATTGTGTTTTATCTATCGTTTATAGAGAGAACATTTCCGGAACAAAGAGCTTTTGTTTGAATATTAACATGAAATTGTATGTAAATTTGTAAATAATGCATCACAATATAAATGTAGATATATCAGTGGTACGGAAAAACAAAAAAAAAACAAGAACTAGAAAGCGTCAATACTCTATTTACATTTATTACAACTGAATTGATGATAACACAGCACCTATGGTACAAGAATTTGTTGTTTTTTTTTTTAATCAGGAGTAACAGTGAAATTTTCATAGTGATATACTAGATTCCAGCACAGAGAGAAGTCATTAATTCAAAACCAATTCCTCGATTATGTCAATAAATATCAATGATTTGCCTACGGTTGCTGAAAGTTAAATTTCCGGTGAATAGCGAGCAACGGAAGTCCGCTCTTGGGGCATATTGATCTACTCTCTATATAGAATGGCTTGAACGAATCAGTGGATGGTGGTAACAACGGTAGTAAGGTAGTGGTATAGTAGCGTTGCAACAAAAGCAGTCACGCATTTATATACTATACCAGTATGCCAACCCAACGTGGCCGTATCTACTTTATTAGACCAATAAAGAGTTTTCTTTGTCTTTTATTCTCTCACAGGACCCATGTATGTATGTTCGGTATTCTAAAACTCTTCCAAATTATCAGTGACCTCATCTTTCATGATATAAAACAGGGTCCTAATCCATATCTCGGACGGGTTATTGACAATTATATTTCAACAAACAACAAAAGGTTTAGATAACCAACGAACTTTCACTGAAATACGATTTTTATTATGGGTCCACGTTTCATGTTTGTTTTCCTTGTTATTTTTTTTTTTTTGTTGTATTTTACTGTCTTATCTGCCATTGTTATTTATTTGCAATTGAGCTGCTATACAAACCCAATCATTCGAATGAAACAATAATTTTTATCAACTGTATCCGTAGGTATACATGTATGTATATGTGTAATGTATGGCCAATTTATTCCAGTTGATGGTGGTCGATTCACCAATAGGGAATAATATTAAGTCAGTTGAGTTGAATACAAGCCAATCACTGGAGGTTGGATTTTGTGGAATCAAAGCATCACAAATTGCAATTATACACATTTTCATTACTATTTGTATTAAAAGTTTTCTTTTATTTTCTCTCGTTCTACCGTTCTTGTCAAAATAGTATATAATAGAAAGAGAAACTGTGGCCAAGTTTTCGCTGATTCAGTTTATCGACAACGACCGCCGCCACCGCCACCACCACTACCTACTACCCACAATCACCACCAAGTGTTAAAGATAGTGTGAGACTTTAAGATAGCAAGAGGAGTTTAGTCTTAGAGTCGTTCTTGTGTTTTGTTAGGAAGCTTACTCAGCATGGATGGACTGAAAGATTTTTCGTTAAGAAGCTTTGAAAAGACTTGGAAAAAAAGTTCATTATTCAACCAAAAGCTTCTTTCAACATTACACTCCGATCTATCGTTATTTCTATTAAGAAGAAGGAAAACTAATCTTATTACTATTATAATAATAATAATAATAATAGAGTTCATTTTTTTTCGTTTCTTACTGTAATGTTGGATTGATGGAAACTGGTATTTTAGATTTAACGGAAATTGAAGAAAAAACGTAAAAGATTTGGATTTTATTCGATTTTTTTTTGTCGGCAATAACACGTGTACGTATATCGAACATAAGATACAGATTGGAGGAAGAGGAAGGGTTCTGTTGAATGGCAAAGGTGAAGTGAACGGATCGTATACGTATAAAGAGGAAATGTTAATAAATGATTACATGGTCGTTAGAAGCACCATTATTCATTGGAAGCGAGTAACTCAGTTAACAAAGATGGTAGTTGGTTTCGCGTTAATAATTAAATTGTTTAGTACACGTACGCCCACAGAAAGACGACGACAATGACTAAACATCAAACGTGAATCTATTTTTTTTTCCTCCTTTAAAATAAATACTTCATTATATCTCTATACACATATTGTATTCATATGTATGTTTGGGAATTTTAAATGAAAATTTGATGGATAAAGAGGACTCTAGTTTGTTGAGAATTACCAATTTGTACCAGAGAGTTTCTTTGATGGATATGTAGGTTATAAAACAATTAATCTCAAAGTAATAAAAGGTTCTGCTTTCTACACAGGGCAAGCAATTATTCAAAGATTCCAACGCTTCCCGAAATGAAACACAAAACAAGTATTCATTAACTAGAGAAGCGGACAGAGAGAAACGGTCGCTTTAGTCATTATTCATAATTATGGGGAGATATATTGTTACTGTACGTTCAAGATGGGTTTGAAACACTTCCTCCTTTCAAGGGAACGATCTACTCTATGACTACGACCTACTACTACTACTTGGATTTATATTTTAATGCAAAATTGAAAACCCACCACCCCCCATCCTCTTTGTTGTTCTTGCCACTATTATAATCTTGATTATTTTAGTTTAATTATTTTGGTTTTGCAATCATGTAACCACTCTTGTAGTAGATTTAATTTTACAATTAACCATTACAAAATAAAGTTATATTCAACTAGACATACAAGTGGTATTTTACAGGTTGCGCTTTCCATAAATTACATTGAGTAACTATACTGGCGAGAACGTGTCTGTATCTAGTATGTAAAAATTGACTACATCTACCAAAAACCATAAACTAGTAAAATTTACAACCACTAAAATACTTGAGCACCTTTTATACTAGTGAACTATTATGGAAAGTTGATTAAAAGTTTCTTATTGCTGCTACTACTACTACTACTTATTACTACAAAACAACAACAGTAACTTAACACAGACTATCACAGAAATAGTCTAGGAACTATAATAGATAGTAACTAACTGGAAATTGACTAATAACTAGATCTTTAATGATCACAATAAATTTCCAGAGAAACAAAACGTAGGTATATTGGTATTATCACCCCCTGCCATTTGACTTGAGAGAGAGAGATATATTTCAAAAAAAATTTCATCCAAAATATAGGTCACCACTTTGTAAATGTTAACGTAATTTTTGTGAATAAATGGTATGGAAAGTATGTTAGAATCAGAAATTGTCGATTTATTGCCACTCCCTAAGGGACTACACGGTGTGTTTTTTTTATCATTGCGAAATAAAAAGGGAAACTATATTGAAACAGCAATAAAATATTGTCGAAAATTCCCAGTACAGTTAGTTCTTTTTTTTTTACCCTCCCTCTCAATAAATAGATTCTATATCATCAAAATGGGGGGGCGCATATATAAATTCCTTTTTATTCAATGAATATTTAGATAGTAGTGGTGTGAAAACATGCACAAACTTAAGCACACACCCACATATATTATAGAAAAGCTAAAGGTAATAATATGCAGGGAGTATTGCTACAATATCAGATGATTAGTGGTAACGTCCCTGTTGGTAGTCCTGGTAACGGTGGAATTGGATTACAGGGAAATAACACCAATAGGCAACATATACAGTGAATAATCCTCAATTCCTAATATTGGATGGTTATTGATTTACACACACACAACATACACATACATACAATCTATCTCACAACACACAGTAAACACATCTTTCGCAGGATATGACGACATGATGTTGTTTTGCGACTAACGCGTTACTGTTTGTATATTTTTTGTATTATTATTATTTTTTGCCACCATCTGTATTTCACGATTTATGCAAATTAGTTTTTTATAGTCGTTACTGTCCTTTGGTTGTGAAAATGCAAAATCGATATTTTAATACCCCGGTTGAATTCATTCCATTTTTCGTAGTAATTTAAATTAATAATATGTTTATAAAAATTATCTTTCTGCAATTTTTTCAAATATTCAAATATCATATCTACGTTTTATTGAATCTATATGTTTTTATTATAAAACTGCACATGTTGATATTTATTGCTATAACGTTGAGATCGGATATATTCAGAAATTGCATTTGCAAATAGAATTTCAGTTAATATAATCATATTTCGACTTTTATATAAAATTTCTATTTTATTAAAGTCTTTATTAGCAAAAATTCAATAATAAGTCTGTAATTTTTTTTTCATCATAAGTGGATATTTTAATTTTTCACAAGATAATTTATTCAAAGAAAATAACATAGGAAAAATGACCTGTCATAACAGTATAAAGCCAGGCAGAGGGAAGTTATTCAAGCAACATTATACAGGGATTTTGTGCACTAAAGAGCTTTTTATTCGAAACTAAATCATTTTGTCTCTCGTCCCCTATACTATAATACATACAACCACCATCCATATACACGTATATATGTATATAATATAATTTTTTTTTTGTATTTGTGCACCACCCAGTGAATTTGTCAAAATTGATTTTTTTCCCAACACGTATTTTCAAGTAGCAATTGAAAAATAACAAACGATCTTTCGGATTTCTGATAGTGTGTAATGTTTGCATCCGAAACGTTTATCGTTGTTTACTGAATATATCAGATAGAGAGAGAGAGATCTCGTTGTAGATTCTGTTGGTTGATTTGAATGTTGTTGTCGTTATCGTTACATTCTCATCATCCACTTCTATAAAGTAAAAGTAAACGGTATTTGAATTAGTTTCTCGCTGATGCATTACTTAACTCTGAATACGACGGAAAGTTGACGCATTTTGTTTAAAGAAACGAGCTTGAAATGTTTTTGTTTGAAACTCTGTATATAACTGTGTTCAAAAACGTTCAATTTCTATTTATGTTGGGAAAATTGAAAAGCGATTCATCAAAATTACTTGTTTATTTAATTATAGATTACTGAGCGTATGTATATTTCGTTATTTTGAATGGAATTGGTGTTTACTTTGATTGTATCTCTCTAACAAATAAAATAATGTAGAGAGAATGTTAATCATGCGTTCTCCCGGCGCATCCACCATAATTACACACTAAAGCTTCATTCCAATTAAATCGATGAATTTCAATTTTCTATTCTGTAAATTATATTTATGAGATGATATTTTGAAAATAATTTAAATATGTGCTCATAAATTTTTTCCTGTTCTTTTGATGTTTGTCCTTTTATTTGAAAATATGTTGAGAATTTGAAATTACACGCTCTCACATCTGCAATATAATCGGACAAACACACATGCCGAGATATCTATGTCGATGTGTGTATAATATGTGTCTGGTAAAACTGAGAAGGGATCAAAGTTTCTCTCTGCTCTCGTCGTTCGACATTTCAAGACTCGAGTGTCCGGGTTATATGCGAATGCAGTCTTCCGGCGTGCGGCAGCATTTAAATGTCAAATACGTTATTGACAGACGAGGGGGCGGCGGCTTTGACGAGTATAAAGGAGATACGAGAGCGCGAGAGAAACTTGGTTAGATAGCATCATGTTACTTGTGTTTCAGGGATGATAAAACTATATAATTGTTTCAAGATATGATAAAATGTAGGGCTTTTTGATATTTTTAATCTCAACAAAAACTCAATACAAATCAAAAACATGATAATTCGTTTCGTTGTTTTTTATGGTTGTTGGAATTTCAATGTAAATCTAAATTTCTGAAATGTAATGGTTAGTAATATGTGATTGACAGTGGGATTTTGCTGTTCGAAATTGGAAAACAGAACATGGAAACCAATAATATACACAGACTCTGGCTGCATTTATACGATTTCACTTCTGATTTTTTTCCATTTTACTGCTCAAATTCATTTACGGTAATTCGATATTTACTATAAATACGAAATATAATTTCAATTACCTTCATAATAGATGAATTTAATTAAATCATCTATTGTTAGGATTCCGTTATATTGGAAAATTTATTAATGTTTGTCTATTTTTCAACGTTATTCTCTGTAAATTTACATAGAAATACTTGTTGAAAATCTAAACATTAAATGTTGTATGTAAAGAGAGAAACTTTGATGATGACGATGTTGTCTCTCATATATTTCATATTTTCAACCATTCAAGATATGTATGTATAATTCTCAAGAGTCGTTTCGTATACATATACAACTATTTTATATGTATGTATATGGGAAAAAGTTATACAACACAACTCACCTTTATAAACCTTTTTGCTTTCGTTAAAAGTCCTAGTGTTGTGTGCCTAGATGCCTCAGGACCCAACGGTACTATTTCCTTAAGTATCTCTAAGCAGTTTCGCAGATGTGCACGTCTGTAAACAAACGACATCGTTATTTTAGCAATTTTTCAGAAAAGAACAGATCCTTCAACTAGTTTTGTATTTTATTCAACTATAATTGAAAACGTTCAAACTTTTTCAACGTACTGTTTAAAAATTTAAATATATACGTTGTTTATTAAAAAAAAATCAAAAAGACTTCTAACAATAAGAAGAAAATTGTAGCAATCTAAATGATAATCGTTGAAGCTGTTGAAACCGATCAGATTGTCCTTATTTATGTCTTACTCTGAACAGAACTTCTGGTCGCTACTTGTCAATGATCTTCTATTTTATAAGAAACTTTGTGACAGTGTTCGAGATCAAATTGAAACTTCACCAACATTACAAAACATTTCAAAGAATTCTTTACTTACAAATGAAAAGACTAAACGACAATAAACAGACTCAACTATTTCCAATTCAATCTACACAACTGTTTCTTTTGTCGTTTATTTTTAATAAACAATAAAACTAACAAGGAAATATTGCATGGAAAATGTAATCGTATAAAGTTGTACTTTTTTATATTATGTGTATATATAAAAAAAACAAGTAAATAGAATGTCTCTGAAAGGACTACGAAAACGAGGCATTGCCCCTGTACGCCATCGTGTTGAAATCAAGAGATTGCCTGTCAGTTCATATTATCGCAAATATGAAACTTTATGATGGGAAAAGTATAAGCCCGAGACCGGTACACATACAAACACATCCATACATACATATATACATAGTAGATATACACATATACACCCTCCAATTTGATAAATTTCGAACGGTTCTGACGCTTTCCTTGTTGTTTCTGCGCAATTTTCTTCTCTTCCCCGAACTACAGGGAGGAGAGATTCAATCAATTGTTTGTCTTGATGATGTAATTAAATTTATAAATTTGTTAACTGTTGACTTAAATTTGATAGGAAGAAAAAAAACTACAATATTAGATTTATGACATATATCTCTATATCCAAATAGGTACAGGTATTCTATATTTTTTGACTGTCAGGACTGGTAAGATAGAATCAATACATTATCGAATAGAGATTATGCAAAATCACGTAACGGCAATTCTCTTCACCCATTTCTATATTTTCAACTGTCGGCAATTTGCAAAAATTCTCTTCATCCACGATAAATGTCATCGACATTTCGCATTGTTCTCTTGTTCGATGTTAACTGAACAATTCACGTTCACACGTATTTTGTTAACGACAATGACGACGACGACAGTAAGCAGCAAGCAATGATGATGGGTATATTATATAGACCGGGTAGGGATTTATATGAAGGTGGTAGTTGTGATGGTGTTTTTTTTTTTTTGTTTCTGCCTTGCTCTTTTTCTCTTCTCTACAACTTTCCGACAAGAAAGAGTGCGAGGCAGGCAGGCCACCACAAGCCACACAGTTGACACCTTAATAACACCTGACCAGAGAAATTGCGGTGCGTGATTTAAAATCGAAATGTCAAAGAAAATGCAATTAATTTAGCAGTTAATAACGCACGCAAGCCAGGGACGGTGACATTTATTAGATTGACATCCGGGCGCAGAATATCGGCAGACCACGCCCCCGCGCCATTGCGGCATTGTTCATTGTATGTTATCAAAACGGAATACACCAAGCTGACACGATCGCATTGTGTCGTTTATTAATTATAATTGATCCTTGTCGTCTATTCAATTCAATGCCAGAGTATGGATAGTACAAAACTCTTCATAATAATCTGCCACCACGCTTCCACCACATCCCAGAGTCTCATTTGAGGCATTATCGTCATCGTAACCGAATTCTTGAGATGAATCATAAAAGTCTTAGTAATTAGAGTCAATTTCATCTAAAGTGTACAGTAAATCCGCAATCACTAATTATAAGTAAATTAATTATCGTTGGTTCTACCACCAATATTGACAAATCAACGGTAAACAGAAAATCAGTAGAATCGATCACAAATTACCAAAATTTTCCAATAATAAAGAGTGGGTGTTGAAAATTAGAGAGTTAAAAGTACAAAAAAAATGTGATAGGAAAGTTAAAAGACAATAAATTCTCTATATCTTTTGCAACAATACAGAACAATTTATAGTTGTATACGAATAGGAAATCTCATCTAATATTGTTGCTTTAGTTGTTGGAATATAACGTGACTAGGTCAAATTAATTTAAATTTTATCCCGAACAGTTGTTTATGCAACAATGTAGAAGAATATACCAAGCAATTATAGATGTGATCAACGCACGTTAAAGTTTTATTTTATAATAACTGTTTAGGAAGAAAGCTCACCGTCCATGATCGCATGTACACCAGCCATAGAGTATAACCCTCCCAATAAGGATTTAATACTTTTCTCTCCCCCCGGGTTTTCAAATAAAATAGGACGGTATCATTTATATTTTACACCAACTTCACAGATATTTGCCTTATATTATCTATTTATTTATTCATTACTTTTCGTCTTCTTGTTGCTGTTTCGATTCTTGTTATAATCAAAAGTTAAACATATTTCCCCTAGTAGTTCAATTAAATTCCTTTCAACTACTACTACTACTAAAATACAAAGTGTTTGTTTTTTGTATATAAGGTTAACGTTTATTTAAGCTCACCAACTGTTACATGCAAGTTACCAAAAAAGGTCTAACGCTATTAACATTAACTTGGCAGCTTTAGAACTACTATCAAGTAGCAAGTTTCACAATGAAACCATAGTAAGAGAATTATAAAGTTAGTTAAGCTTCAGTTATAGGTAAAGTCATTACATACGCTATATCTAGGTATACTCAAGAAGAGAACACAGCATATGGTACAAAAAGGTACGCTTCCGAGAAAAAAAAACACCCAAGTCGTTACACAATTTACAGCATTTTATTTGGAAACTAATTGCAAAATAATTACCAATGTTATCTCAAAACAGTCATCATTTGGAAAAATGGTTTAAAGATGGTTGTTAGGAGATAGTTTTACATAGCCGTTTCTAATTGTATTCATTAGTAGATTTACCATCTTCTAAAAATATTTTTAATTCTACATACCCGAACAACAGTATTCTATTAACTGGAATTACTTTGTGACAATTTATGTCCATATTCAATTACATCTATAATTAAATCGTATATTCTACCCACTATATGTGTAAAGATAATAGAACGGAGACATCATCTAAGCAAATGAAAACAAAACTAGACAAGAGCTGCTATCAACAACAATGACTATTAGAATAAGGATAATGTCTTGAAATTTGGGTAATTTGATCCAAACAGACGAAGGAGAATATATAGTATTCATGCTATTTCACTTGGAAATTTGTGTTACAAATGTTAACAAAACTATAGTAGAGAGTAGAGGACCACTTACTGACGGGTCAACCGCAACTGGATCTTCCATCGTTAGATGCCAGAAATTGCATCTATTACTTGCAACTTTATTACTTCTATCTACCACTATTATTATTCTTATACTATTGCTATTACTGATCGTTAATTCCTACATTCTGACATGTGAAATATTTCATCGGGTGGCGGGAAGGTATTTTCCTAAGAATGAAACAGGAATGAAAGAAAGAGAGAAAGAAACTGAAACTGGTAGGATATAAATGAAAAGTTTCCTGAAAATGCCACTGAAATTCACTAAGAAAAATGGCACTTTACTAAGCTGTAGACATGTCGTCTGTTTGACCAAATTGAGATTTAAAAGCCGAAACGAAACTGTACACCAATCTACTATAAATGATTCAATTTATATTAAAATAGAAAAGAAGAAAAATGACAAATTTTTATATCTCTTTTTTCGATTTTATATAAAAAGAAATTTATTATTATCGATAGTTATTTGTAATATATATTATATATTGGGAACTGATGTGCATCATTTCTTCTTTTTATGGAAATTCATAATATCTGTACATCGATTTTAAATTACAGCCTTTTATGTGTTTGGAATATTAGCCACAGTTTACATTTGCGCCCAACATAAATGGATCATAAAATATTCCTATAGTGCTTATTATTACCATTAATCTGCTATAAACTTTCAACGGTATAGGAATGGTAATAGAAAAATAAAAACAAAATTTTATAATCGTTTGTTGGTTTTTTTCTTGCAATTGAGAAATTCGCTAATTGATCGACAATTTGTTTTCTGGTTACAATTTCCCGATTTCAGTTCAAATTGCTTGGTGGTGGTGGTTTTTTTCATTCACTGGATCCCCTCAAACGTAAGTTACATGAGAAGTTTTCCATTCATGTGTGTGATTTATAAACTCAATACTACAAATATCATTGTTGTTTACTTCAGCTTCTTTTAACGAAACTATCATAATACCTAACGGATTTACTTGTTGACCAGCATTGCCAACAACAACTAGAGAATGTAAGGAAAGACAATTTGTATCCAGTTTTAACTTGAGTGCATTTGAAAAAGTGACATTAATGTACGAAATATTATCTTGATACGCCATTATCATGAGAGATTTTTTTTCAGGATAATACCCATAAAATTGATCTCAAGAGATTTCCAATAGGTTTTTTCATGGCCCATCATCACATATTGATCTTAAATTTTTATCGTTTCCTTTTAAATTGAATTTATAAAGAGAATTTTTTATTGTACTATTCCGATACATTGATTAAGAAAATTGATGAATTTTCTTGATTAATTTTTTCTAGTTTTATCTGATAAGCTCAAAAAAACTATACAAACACACGGGAAATTGAAAAATACAAGAAATATGTGTAGGTATGTATCATTTAATGATATATGTTGATGGTTTTTTCCTTATATTGAAAATAAAACAATAGAGAGACAACATTATTTACGTTGTCGTAAGTTGACAAAAGCTGATTTGTTCCGGGCTTTGTGTATATAAAGCTTTTGTGTAATGTCAAATATTAAATTAATTTATATTTCATAGAAATTATAAAAGCTGCTGCTATATATAGGAAGAGACAGAGAGAGGGGGGTGGGTATTGTTAAATTCTATAATAATAAATTGGTTATAAAAACTCCATTAAACGTTGTATAAATAAATGTCAACAAAAATTCGATATCTATCTTGACAAAAATAAGTATTTCCGAGTGAAATAAAAATATCGTATGTACACATACTTGTAATGTACTTTTATATTTTAGAAGTGTAGTTCTTATCACACATCTTTTGTATAGGAAATAAAGTAATAGTGGTAGTAGATGTTAGTAAAAAGGTAATGAAAAGAAGAGAAGAAAAATAAGAAAAGAGAATTCAGAATCCGTATCCTTTTTGTTGTTTGTTCTTTTGTTCATTCTATATCGATATGATACTGTGTTTTGTAACAGGAATTGAGACACAAGAGACGACAAACAATTTCAAAACCATGTTCGGAATCTGGACATTCCTTATTGAAACTTGTGATTGGATCTTGTACAGGACAACAACGAAGACGACGACTATTTTCTAATAAAACTATCATATAAACAGCATCTAACATATAGTATACAACTGAAGAATGTATACGGAATTTTTAATATACTTTCGTAACGGATGCCGTTTCACTTCTTCAACAGTGTGCATCTCGATTGTGTGTAACATAAAACGGTGCCATTTTGAAACCATCTCACCAGCCAATTTTCTCAATATTTATTCTGGCTGATATGAGATAATATAAATAGACATGGGGCGGGGGGAATGGATAATAATCCAAAAATAATAACCTTGTTCATTAATAAGGTCGTGTTTTACATCAAACTTGTTATTTGTTTTACATCAAATATTGATAGACATGTAACACTTGGATAGAAGCCAAAACAACAACAGAAGCAGCAGCAGCAGCAGCAATAAAAAAGTTTCTATATAGAGTACAAGTTCTGGATCTTATCATTATATTCCTCTACTATACTGTACTTCAAATGTAAAAATAAATAACAAATTTGGTAAAAGAAAAAGTAGTGAAAGTTCTCTTTCAGTAATCTGTTTCAGATAAAAAAAAACTAGAGATTTGTATTTAAAATGAAATACACGTACTTTAGTTCTTATCATTTTGCTTAAAAACTTCCAAGTTGTCAAGCGCTTAAAACATTTGAAGATGAGATATCTAACAACAGCTCTTTTAAGAGAGAAAGAAGAGAAGAGAACAGAACAGGAGGAGAGGGCCTGTGAGAGAGTTTTGTAATTAGAGAAGTTTTGTTCGCATTGTTTTGTTCTCAATGCGAGAGAAAATTCCAACATTTCCATCCTACTACTATCTCTCTTTCACCATTCTCTCGGTGTATTTTTGGGGAATCTTACAATTCAAAATTTGGGTGAAGAAAAAAAAAAGAAGAAACAACAAATAATATCATACAATTCAAAGAGACCATATAAAAGTCATAAACTCGTTGAATCAATTCAAGATCTATATATTATGTATATGTATACGATATGGGAGAAGTGTTTTGAAACTCTTGAAACACAAAGCAATATTAGATGAGAGACATATAGACAGATAGAGAGAGAATGAACATGACATGGTTGTGTGTCGTCTTCAATGTAGACTAATTAATTATTGAAGTTGACATACAATTGGTGAGATGCTGTTCAACTATACAATCCCCCTAATGGAGCGAAAGCATCATCTTGTCCTCTGTGTATGTATGTGTGTTTGTACGGTATATTTGGTGCAGGTGCATTGTATTAGACATTTCGAATAATCGAGCATTGTTCATCAAGTTTCACAATGATTCGAATTGACGAGGGAGGAAAAACAGGTAGATTCTTATCTTTATAGTAGATGATGTTGACACACACATATACACACACATATACAGTTCAATTGTTGACGAAAAATAATTCATTGAAAAATGGGAACAGAGTAAAATAAAAGGAAGAAAACAGGAAACTGGAACGCGAAAACAAAGAAAGCACATCTTACCAGGAAATCAATCTTTCAAATTCAACTTCAAACAAAAAAAAACAAGGGAAAAAACAGAGGACGAAAAAGATAAAGAAATGAAACAGAATTATATAAATCTTGGATCAAAGCACTACATTGATACGGGAAGAATTCTGTTATAATTAATATGATGATAGTACAAGAGAAATAATTAGAAGAGATTTATTATGAGAACTTATGTATATAAAATCAAATAAAATAATACAAACAATAGGACTTTTCTCAAGATAATGAAGAAAAATGTGAATATTTATTAATTCTAATAGAACTTGAGGTCAAATTTATTATTTAATTTAAATTAAATGAGAGAGAAAAAAACTGTTTATCAATCACCATACTTGTTTTACTACACTAGGGAGTAAGTACGTAAATATATTGATGTTTTGAAGAGATGACAACACGAGGGAAACTTATAAAACAAATTATTCCATAAGTTTGTAATGGAAGACAAACAGTTGCGGTGATATGACGACAGTCGTTATAATGTAACTTAATTATTCTAAAGAGGATGAGAGGTGGTGCATTTCCGCTTGATGAAATAATGTTGTCTCTTAAATTCGTTCTCTAATATGACATAAGAGATATGCTACAATGCTCTCTGACTATTGCAAGTCTAGCTTTATTTATGTTAATTACTAACGAAAAGCAGAAGAAGTATCTGAAAGCCAAACAAACACTTTCTGGATCTGGAGGCAAATCTACCACCAAGCAACTATTATAATAAAAAAAATGTAATTTTCAAAGTTCAAATAGTTTCACAAAAAATATGGTTGCAGATGTTTTATGATTCGTTTTTTCTCTTCATCTTTCATATTCTTATATTAACAAATAAAAAAAAACGGTATAAAATTTTGTTTCTTATAAAGAATACATATTTTTTTACATTTCATAAAAAAATGGGGAGAAATGGTTATAAAGACATGAAAAATTGTTTATTAATCCTGTCATTGTTATTCCTGACAGTTCTCTAACACAAAATAAAAAAGAATTAAAAATTCTTCGGTGTGAAAAATACATGTAAAACAGAGAGACCTGTCCATATACCTACCTATATCCATTTTGCATGAGGTTCGTTTTACATTTTTATAATAATGGTCCGATCACGTTTGATGTGTGAGTGTAAAATATAATGTGAGAGATGGTTTCAACCATTTAGAAAAACAATAGAAACATATTTGAAAATGTTCACGTTTTCAACACGCTCTGTTTACACATTTCCGGCTGAGTTTTTTTTTGTTTTTTCTTCGTTTCAAAAACAAAAAGCAAATATTTTTTCTCTCGTTTCGATCATCATCATCATCAACATCATCATGAACTGTCACAATGTGTTATTTTAAATCGACTCTAAATTGTGTTTATCTTTGATCGAAAAGAACAGAAGGT
>JAZBHA010000102.1:111263-132107 GCA_037464855.1 Iselma pallidipennis | reverse complement strand
CACGTTGTACATTTTTGTCAATGTTGCCCTTATACAAAATCTCTATAAAGTGTTCTCACTCCCGCCCCGGCCTCTTTTCGCCTATGTATCTAGAAGCTTGCCAACAACCGGTATACAGTAAAACCTCTATAATACGGACACCTAAAGGCCAAAGAAAAATATTCTTAACATAGACGGGGCTCCATTTATTAGGAGTTTTCCGCTTTTTTATTAGAAGTCTACGACTTGTGAGGTTTGATAGTTTAGTTTGTTTGATTTTTATTGTCCTTGCTGAATTATATAAACATTGATGTATTTACATAATTCCATGAGGTGTCCGTAGTGTAGAGGGTGAAGTAAATACTTATTTATAAGAATCGTTAGATCGGATAACGAGGCAGAATGTACAGGTGTCCTTACTACACGGACGTCCGTTAATAGAGGTTTCCCTATACATACATAGAAAGTGGAGCCCACCTTCTTCGGGACAGTATACCCGGAAGATGTATTCACATGAACCTGCTATTGCCTTGTATTGGTACGCGTTCGTATGAATACCAGGCACTATATCTACAACTTGTGAACGCACCAGCTGTTAAAGATACGAAGTTGAGAAAACATGTCTCAACGCTTCTCTTATACATATACGAGACCTTGGCTATTTCCCCCCACCTACTGGCATCGTGTAAATACGAGGTCTCGTAGAAATAGGAGGACATTTGTGAATACCCTCACTATTTGTGGGCATTAAAAATAAAAAGGCTCAAGCATGAATGTCGTTTCAACGTCTCTAACTCCATAACAGCCTAGACATACAACGAAGGTTAATGATTATTAAGCGTTTAATCATCGTTATACTTTGCGTATGTCTAGGCTGTAAAACGTAAAATATAATTATTGAATGGTTACAGTTAAGTGTTTCGTGTAAACTTAATGCAATCTCGTTACTCGGAATATTACAAATACTGTCAATAACCCTAAATTTACTGATTTGATCTACTTGAAATCAAAAAATGTTTAAAGCTAATTTTCATTGTTTTTAGTTGAAATTTTTGAGTTTCGAAGAACTCCAACAACGTATGACTAAATTAGATTTAGACATGGAGAGAGAAATAGACGAACTACGAAGAAGATATCAAATCAAACGACAACCAATATTGGATGCAATGGATACGAAACGTAAACGACAGCAGAATTTTTAGAGAAAAGTAAATTAGATAATAATACAATGAATAACATGGTGCTCAAAAAGTTTTTTGTTTGTTTTTTTTTGTTAATTTATATGTGAACACTTGCCATTTATTTATCGTCTTTTTTTTTATTAATCTACTTTTTGGGCCAGGAAAAAGAAACAGTTATAGTTCAGAAAGTGTTCCTATTTACTGTACTTAAAAGCTAGGATTTTTTTACTTGCACTTTTATAAAATTAACAAAAAAAAATATATTTGGCCATAATGAAAGTGCACTTTTTTTAAAGAGAGAAAAAAAGAACAAATTTTAACTGTGTAGTCATTGATAGTTTTAATTTTTAGTTACAATGTGTATTAATAGAAGAAGAGGAAAGAAAAAAAAACAAAACAGAATTATCCCATGTTATATAACAGATAGGTTTTTTTTGTTTTTTTTTTTGTCAATTTATCTGTTATTATAATTTGTCTTTTACTTATCTCCAAATTGTAATCTGTACGTTAAGTACGCTTCTTGTGCCTTTTGTAGAATATTTAGATCTAAATATAAGTGTAGTCATATTTTTTGATTCGAATAAAATTCATAAATAATCATTTTAATTAATTAAAACATCAAAGGATTTCAATTTAAACATATAATTTCAATATACATATACATATGTGTTATATATAAAGATATATATATGTATATAAATATATATTTACAATAAATTCTAATACAATCGATTTCACAATAAAATGAATTCAGTGACAATCTCAAAGAGAAAAAAAATTATAATAATAATAATGAGAAATCGTAGCTCAGAATGGACCAGTTTTAATATAGAATATAAAACCTTAAAAATATCAGTAGTTAGATTAAAAATCATTTTGTACTTCTCTATAAATCATTTTTTTTTTTTTAAGACAGACTTAAAACTACTGACATCACGATTTTTATTGCATTTTTCTTTATTATCCTAAACATTATTTTGATTTTGATTTTCTTTCAAATAAAGCACCCTGTGGAAAATGTATATATTTATAAGATATATATTATTGCGATATAAAAATGTTCTATTTTCTCAATGAACAACCCCAAATTTAACACCAAACAAAAATAATAATAATATATAAAGAATTATACAGTGCTGAAATTTGATGGTTCAACAACAAATCTGGATAAATTTGGCCTAAAAACAAAAAAAAACTTAGTCTCTATATGTAAAATGTAAGTATTAAGTGTAAAAGGCACTATGCGTAAACTGTTATTATAAAATAGTGTCCTGCAACTATAACTAAGTTTACAATTAACAATTGTCAGATAATAATAATAATGATAATAGTAGTATAATTATTATTAATAATAATGATCATGATAATAATTAAATAATTAATAATAATATTTACATACCAAAGGCACAAAATGGATGGATTAGTTATAAGAATGAGCATACATATTATTTTTCATTATTTTTTTCTTCAATTAACCAGTTTATTGCACAATACAACTGTTCTTAAAAGAAACAGTGAGTGCAAAATTCCACAATCTACATAAACTAGATTTTTAATAAAAACAGAAAAAAATATTGAATAGGTATACAATATAGTTTGTATGCCTATTAATTATTTTTGTTTTCTGAAGATTTTTCTTTTCAAGTAAAATTATCACAAAGTTAAGTTCTGGAACAAATGGTGACGAAATCTTTATCTTTCTTATTATATTTTTTTTTGTTAAATAATTATTAACTACAACACAACAATAAATAAATAGTGTGAACAATTTTCCGATACTTCCTTATTATCAGTACTATGTCGTCGAATTTTCAATCTTACAAACATTTAAAAACTTGTGACAAAAACTACAGAACTATTTATTAAACTTAAACATTATTAACTAAAAATGTATATGGAAGTATAATAATAATAATAATAATAATAATAAAAATAAATGTAAATAATAATAATAAGAGCGAACATACCCAATATCTCAGAATTACAAATGCCATAAATGATGATAGACAAATTTTTTTTTATAAACAATAAAAAATATTAAAACAATATTATTGCTATATGTGAAGCGTATTTATAATGGAGGGTGTAATTGCAATATAAGTATATATGCATGTGTACAGAGACATGTTATACCGGAGGCAACGAGGATATTTGCACAGGGGCCCCAACCTGGAGGCGGTCCTCAGAGACCCCAAACCTTATTTTGGGATACTTATCTAGGGTCTTAATCTTAAGGGGACCCCCCAAGATCTATAAGGGACCGCTGCATGTGTGTGTGTGTGTATATATATATGTATATATAATCAATTTAAGGCAGCCCATATATCAATGGTAAAAATTTTTAGTTTTGTCTTAAATAACAAATATAATTCGCTATAGATAAATTCATTTATAATTTACGTGTTAATTATATATATTTATGTATATATTAATATAAAAATTTACTAGAATTTTTGATAAATTTTGATATTTTTGATACTGAGCTGATTATTATTATTTTTTTTTTTAGGCACCAATTACAACCAAATGAGCACATTATCAGGCTTTGTTGTTGGTGTATTTATTAATGATGTTACTTCATCATCTAATATAACAGTTGGAAATTCTTCACCCAATTGTAATGAAGGCACTAGATCTTCAGTTCCATCAATAATATTATCACTTAATGATGATATATCCGGTGTGTCCATTGTATGACTTTCACTGCCAACTTCCATATTATCATCGATATTAGCCAAGAAGTCTTCAGGTGTATGCGGCATTGAATACGTTGTCCCTAAGCCTATAAATAAAATAATAATAATAATAATAATCGGGGAAAAAAACAAGATAAACTAATATCAACCTAAACCACTGTCGGCTGATTCTTGTCTAGAATGATCATTTAAACTTGTCAAAAATGGATCCATTGGTAAATCACTCGGACTACCTCTCATCATTAATTCTTGTTGTAAAATCTCTTGTTGTCTCAATTTCAATTTATCCTGTTGTAGAATTTCTTGTTGACGTAATTTTAATTTATCCCTTTCACATTGTAATTGTTGCAAACGAAACTGTTGTTGTCTGGCTGGTGACAATTGTGATAATAAACCACTATGCCATGATTGTCCACCAACTGTTGTTGTTGTTGCTGTTGTTGTTGTTCCGGCTGGTGTTCTCTGTTGTAAATGTGTTGCTGCAAAATCATAAGAAATTTTTCTTTATTAATTTTAATTATTTTCTCTATTTGTTTTGTTTAAATAATAATAATAATAATGATAATAATATAACAACAACAATAATTATAATAATATTATAATAATAATAATAATAATAATAATAACAGTATTTTTTTTGAAAACTTAAACTTACGAATTCGAGGATCAAACCATGATGTAGTACGTGTTTGATGATTTATGAAATATATTTCTCCTTCAGGAGTTTGCGCCTGTTCCCATCCTTCAGGTAGAGGGCCTAAATCTACATCTGCATTCACTTTAGCAGCTGTAAATTTTTTTAAACACCAATAATACATAAAAACTTACTTTTTATAAAAAAAAAGAAACTAAATGAAGGACAAGTCAGGAAATAGTTCAAAATCTAACACAACAAAATTAGATTTTAAACTGCATCTTTCTTTATACCGACAACACAACGAATAAATATCAATTAACTAACAACTAATAATAAAACAATCATTTTTCGCCGTAATATATTTTTTTTCAATTGAAATATTATTTCAATTTATAATGAAAATAAAAAAATATGTAGGTAGTATGAACTTACTAGATGATGTATTTGATGCTTGATTTTGGGATACTTGATGAGTTGTTAAAATTTCTGTACTTTGATGTTGTTGAGCTGCAGCAGACAAAGACTTTCGAGGATCCTCCCATGTAGTTGTGCGTGTTATATGACTGAAAATATTTAAAATATGTATATTAATATAAATTATTTAACTGAAAAATTATTCATTAAATTTAAGCAAAATTTAATTTACACTTCTACTGAAAAATCTGAAAATCCATGCAGGAGTTTCAGCAATCAATGTCGAAGAGTATTATAAAAGACGACTTTTTCTCCTAAAACCCCCTAATTAATTATGGCTTTTTGAACAGCACATAAAACCGAACTCAAACTAAATTATCTTTCTGTAACATAAAATTTGTTAATAACCACCAGGGCCGGCGCTGGGGTGTTTAGCGCCCTTATGCAAGAAATTATATGGCGCCCTAGAATGCTAGTGCCTAGTGCCATTATAATGTTTAGCATTATCAAAATTCATGTTAATTTAATGTTTCGTTGTTGAACTACTTTTCCGTCCGAGGTGCCCTTATCATTGGCGCCCCTTGATATCAAGCGCCCTCATGCGCAGCATCACCTGCTTACTGCGTTCCGCCGGCCTGATAACCACTATAATAACCAGTGACTGTCCGCCTGTGTGAGAATTTATAATTTGTTGATTACAGACGAAAGACAATCAAATTAAAATATGTAATTTATACATGTGTGAATTAATAAAACAGAATTGTTTTAAAAGAAAACAGAATGGAAAAGTAAGAAAATTGAACGGTAACTTAATGTAAGATGAAACAAAAACAGGGGCGTAACTAGCATATGGCCAGAGTGACTCCGTGTATAGGCGCTGAAAGTTGGTTTACGAGATCTAATCACAGTATAGTCCATTCGAGAATATAGTGAGGGTATTCACAAATGCCCTCCTATTTCTACGAGACCTCGTATTTACACGATTCTAGTACGTGGGGGAAATAGCCAAGGTCTCGTATATAAGAGTAGCGTTGAGTCATGTTTTCTCAACTTCGTATCTTTAACAGCTGTAAACAAATGCACCTGACATGCGTGCTGTCTCTCTCTTATCAGTTGGTACGTTCACAAGTCGAAGAGATAGTGTCTGGTATTTATACTAACGTGTACCAACACCCTTAGTGTTTTAGCTTTTGAGCAGTAAATTTAAAAATATCAACTATACAAAGAATAATGAATGAAAAAGGACCAAAATGTTGCCGTACAAAGGTAAATATAGTCAACGGAAAAATATTGTGAATATCAGCTTATTGACTTTTAAAAGTTAAATTACTTTACGGCTGGACCCAACAATAGAATGTGCCTACTACATCAGCAACAACAGACAATTTTGATTTACAATCTCAAACAGATGCACAGAGAGAAAGAAATGTGACCCGAAGTGCACGTAATTTTATAAAAGGGACGGGGACACACTATTGTTGGATCCAGCCATAAAGTAATTTAACTTTTAAAAGTCAATAAGTTGATATTCACAATATTTTTCCGTTGACTATACTTTTCTACCTGCTAAATACAAACGGCAACATTCTGGTTCCTTTTTCTTGATTTATTATTGCTTTATGAGTATTTGCTGTGGATTCATTATTCTTTGTGTAGTTGGTATTTTGAAATTGACTGCTCAAAAGCCAAAACACTATATTCTCCAAAGGACTATAAAATCTTAACCCTCAATCCTTGCACAAGCGAACTACCTAAAAAAATTAGAAGTGAAGGCGGGCGATAAAGATCATTCTTCTCAACTATCATTTTCAATATGTCTGTTTATCGATCATATCTGATAGAGACTTCTAAATTTACCAACAAACTAATAATAAAATAATAATACTGATAACATATAATCATATTATCTCTTGAAAAACAATAACACTAGATTAAACAAAGTGAAAAAACCACTTCAAATGATATTAATGTTACTACGCTTTTTTTGTAAATATCGATTGGGACTGATAAAAAATTGATTACGTTTTTATGTACCTATATGCTAACTAATTATTTAGACAATTTGCCAAAATTTAAATTATTGCGTAATTTATTACGAATAACAGGAGAATGTTACATCTTAACACAGTATCAACATAATAAAACACCCTTATGATGTTTTGGTTTTTAATTATTAATCTTTACGACACAATTAGAGGTATATACATATATTAATTAAAAACTTAAAATAGTTGATTACTAAAATAACATCATATGGACTATGCATACGCATACAAAAATTAATTATAAGTGGAGGAAAAAATATAAGTTTAAAGTTGAAAATTGCATCAGAGGTTGTAATCTATCCGGTTTCACATCCTCTTTCTATAATGTTTGTTTATTCTCGTATCAGCTAGTGATAGGAGACATGGACACAATAGCCACTGACAGAACGTGAACCTGTTGAATAATAATAATAATTATTATTATTATTATAATTATTATTATTAATTTTATTTTGTTTTAATACGAAAATTTAGTGAAATATAGTCCCACCATCGTTATTTGGGAATTTTGCCTTTCCGACTTTTTGAGCTGCGGTTGTATTTATGGGCCTTCCACAGTAGATAACAGACAATCCCATCATACATTTTTGAGGATCAGACTTTCTTATTTAGATTTCAGGGAAGTAGTGAAGCAAATCTTTTTCCGAAAATTTCAACTATCACTACTATATTTATATTTTCGAAGAAAGATTTCTTTCAATACTTCCCTGAACCACAGGTAACAAATCGTCCCCGATTTAAAAACAACAAAAAAAAATGATGGGAAAGACCCACAAATTCATTGGCAGTTTAAAAAATCGGAAAGACAACTTTTCAAAGAATGCTATGTAATTTCATGAAATGACGACATATTGTGGTCCTGCCGTCAGATATGAAGACTTTTTTGATTCTTCGGCTAAGGTCCAAAAAGTGTTAGGGGTCTCTAAAAAGTTATTTACAAGCAGGGTTGGATTTGGCGGTGGTAAGTAGTGTCGCCGGCGTATCAAGATGTGAATATCTGTTCTATTGACACTACCTGTGACACTACTTAAATCAATCAATGTACAGGATGAGATTTGATTTGAAGTCTGGGACTTGACAATAACTGTTCAGTTTCAATTTTTGCTAAATAAATTAACAATTTGATGATGAAATGTGTGTGTTTTTTTAAGTTTCGACTATGAAATGAACGTTGCCAAATGTCCTTGAAAAATCGAATGAGTGATATTCCGGCTACTTACTTAGCTTTTTCAATGAAACTAAGCGACCTTTAAAGGCTAGCAGCATATAACGGATATTATTGGTGAACCGGAAGTGACACATAACATTAAAACATTTCGCAGAATGGAACTATGTTATAAATACAGTCGAACCTCTATGTATACATATATAGATATACTGTGCCCTGTGCCAATCTCTGCGTAATGATTTTTTGGCTGAGAAAATCATCTCAGTGTTTTCTAATAGATACAGCTTTTCAGCTTTGTTAGTAGCAATGTGAGAAATTAAACAATTCGCTCGTCGTTTCGCAGCCCGTTCGCTAAAGTTGGATGCGTGCGACAAAATCATGCCTTATAAAACTTGTTTTTTATATACTATTATCTTCTTTATACATAAAATATAAATATTATTATTTGTATATTGTCAGTATTTATATAACGTAGAAACATTGTTGCCCAACAAAAAATTTCGTGATTTCGTTATCTATGCATTAAATAAATACAAATAACTAAATTAAATTGCATTTTTAATAATCCAGAACAAATTTGATGTTTACTTAGAAAGGGTATCATAGTATCTAGTAATATACCTAGAATACCTAGTAAATAATACCCTGTACAGATTTTTCCAAATGCAAATATTTTCCTATTAGTTCCATTAGTTCCATACATAAATATATTGGCACAAATTATCTTTTCTTAACATCTAATCTGTTGCGATATTTTTTAGATTACACAGCGTATTTACTTAGAAAAGCAAAGTGAAAAAAGTAGTTATATAATAATAATAATAATAATAATAATAATAATAATAATAATAATAATAACAGATCATATTTTTTTACTAATCGTTTTTTACTCTTCAAATATAATCTGAATGTCATCATACTATTCTCATTTTCTTTTTCAATTTCCCCTAAAATAAATGATATTTTCACTTTAAAAGCTTATACAGACATATACATATTTTATAATCGACCATTATAAAATATATATTATATATTATAACATCAATAAGCTAGAGTTATTGGAATATTTTAAAGTAACTTTCTACAACGCGCTGTGCCCACTTCTTGCAATATTTAACAATATTAGTTATTTCCTTCAACAGTTACATCAGAAGTACCATATATTTTTTTTTTCTTTAAACAAAAAAGATTATAAAAGACAATCAACTTTATAAAACCTAAATGTACTTGACAGAAAAAAATCTAAAAATAGTAGCAGTAATAATAATTATACCTAATCACTAATCACAAAAAGTCTGTGACGTCTGTAGATGGCTAAATTATACTAAAATATTATTTGAATAATAACATCATAGGTTTGAAAAAATTGCTCTGTGACCTACCCTCTCTGTATTTTGATTATTTATAGTGAAAAACTAAAAGAATTTTACCGTGCATATGGAGACCTTTAAGCTACATTTTAGCAGTAAAAGTGGATTTTTTTAGGTCTATAATAGTGATTCTCAACCAGAGTGTCGTAAATACGAGAAAGAGGTGCCGCGAGCAGATAAGTTTTGGCCTTTTGGTTATATTCACACTCAATATAAAGTGTGCCGCAAGCAGGGTGCCTTCAAATTATCATACCTCGATTTAGGGTGCCGTCGCCTAAAATGGGTCTATAGGGAGTACAGTCTTTGTTTCAACTTATCTCATATTTTGTTCCATAAGTATGAATTAGTTTACATAAGGCGTTGTACCTTATTGAAAACGAATGAACAATCTATTTTGCCGGCCGCTCCCCTACTTCAGCGTTTTCCAATTGTTGTTTGTCGTGAGAAAAGTTTGGGAAACGCTGTCCCACTTAATGATTTTGTTTTAATTGTTTGTTTCCGATTTTAAAATGACAATTCCGATCACATGAAGCTGATTAATTTTTAATGAAGGTAAATCGATTATTTTTTCCTTAGAAAAACTAAATAGTTTTAAATTTCCTTTTCAATTTGTTTTCATTAAATTAAAAATTCATAACAAATAAACAAGTGATTAATAATTGTCATTAATAAATCGTTAAGGAAACAGACATTTAAATCCAAAAAAAAAAAATCAATTATTACAGTAGAACTCGGTTATGACGACATTCAAGTGACTTAGGGGAAATAGTGACGTTATATTCGAGTGTTGTTGTATGCAGGGTTTTTGAGTTAGTGACTGAGTGAGTGAGTAATTGAATGGACTGTGTCAATTTTGTCGTAATAACCGAGGTGTCGTTACATGATATGTTGTTTTAACCGAGTTCAACTGCATAAATTTTCAACAACGCCTACATAAACTAATTCAGCGATTCAAAAAATTGTTTTGCATTTCTTATTAAAAAAAAACAAGAACTAATTAAAATAAAAACTTTCTACTCAGATATACAATAGCTTCTTTCTGAATCAGAATTTGTTGACTTTTATGTATAAAATAGATGCAAATTCGGAAGTTGATGTCTATTTCTTGTATTTGCGGATTCGTAAAATAGTCAATCTTATTATGAAAATATGGTTTGGTTATTATCGTAGACGAGCTTTAAATTTAAAGATCGTCATGAATCAATCAAAGATTGAGAATGTACGTATGCTGCATGCTGTCCAGTATATGTGCTACTGTCTATAATTATAAAATATTACTTTATTAAAATTGAACAGTCTAAAACTGGAACAAAGCAGTAACTAATTGGACCAAAAGATATACAAGTAGTTTTAATCCTGTGTTAAAAAGTATTAAAACTTTACCACAATTCAACTATGCTCTATTAATTTTCTGTTATCGTACAGTTAGGACCAATTAGAATGAAATTCTACGCTTGATAACAACTATTATATGAGTACATAGAAAAATATTTCATATTCTTATATAGATTTTATGTGAAAATCACTTGTTTTAAAATGAAATTACATCGATTCTATGTAGAAATTTCTATAAATTTTTGTGTACATTTTTTCTTGAATAAAAATTCTATGTACATATTCAGATAACTGTCTGAATATTGTTCAAAACATTTCATTTGGATTACGTATCATTTAATCATAAATCTCTTAAGCGGCATCCACACGCTCAAGTATACTGATGGGATATTTGAGTAAATTGAGTTTTATGTGCACCAGCTACTTGGAGTAAATACTTTGAACGTGTGCATGCCCAATTACTCCAACCATCAGCTGGTGCATATAACACCCATTTGATTCAAGCACCTCCCTCCATCAGGATAATTGAGCGTGTGGATGTCTCTTGATTTCCAGTTCGGATGCTATCAGTATTTTAAGCTGATAATCATGTGTAAGATTTTTTTCATATCAATGAATCAAAAATTTATGTTGGATGTCGAAAACTCTGAAAGGGACTCTGATTTTTTTCACATATAGGCCGAGATTGACTGTTCTGTCCGAAATAAATTCAACATATCATACATATGTGCGATATCTATGCCGATTCTGAATTTTATAGTCTAATGCAGTGGTTCTCAACCCTTTTTGGGAACGGTACTCTAAGGTGAGGTGTGACAATTTGAGGGTATATTGCATTATATGTATTGTACTTGAATATAACCAAAACATCTGTACTTATCTGGCAAAGCTACATGCCACAAAGTTGAGCAAACTCCCAGTTCGGGGTAACTCGACGTCCTGAACATTTTTCGCAAACTCATTTCCCCGTGTGATCACTATTTGCAAAATGGGCCGATTCTATACTTGTAACCCTGCCATTATCCTTTATAATATTATCAAATAAATTTTATAAAAGGTCCTTGACATTTAAAAATAAACTTATATTTTTATTTTTATTTTTACTTATAATAAATAAAAGATGTATACTTTACATGGAGATTTTAGATACGTGTATGTCTGCAAATGAAACCTGATCTATAAAAACATAACAGAAATTCAAATTAAAGAATAGTTTGTATATGGCATGAATAAAAACTTTTCACGCGTATATCTCCATTGGATGGTTATATTCGAAATTTATTTTTAGTTAGTATTTGTATTTTTATATAGAAAAAAAAACGATGTTTTCGGTGACAAAATTATTTCTATGACAGTCAGAGCTTCTTTGTTCCGTTCACTGGCGCCTACATGGCCCCAATATAAAAACACTCTCCTCAACGCATACAGGATCCTCATACGACAACTTACCCTTCTTGTATTTTTATTTATAGAGAAAATCAAAAAAAAATTATTTTGTAGATAATGACATCCAAGTTACATTTTAAGGGTGCAGATACATGGAAAGGCTTCACAACCTCTCGCTCTAAAAATAGAGAGAAAACTATCTATTGTCTCGTTTTTAGCACAAGAAGGGGAACGTTAGGAAAGAAAAATCTCTCCGTCCATCCGCACCCTAAGGTTGTCTAAATGGTAGAGGAGAAGCGACGAGCGATAATCAAGCATCGCTACAAGCGACAATAAGAATGTATTCTTATGGAACTGTCTCGTCACTTGTAGCGTTCCTCTACTGTGTACAGCTCCACGATAGAACGGACTCTTTTGACAGCTAAAACTACCTTACAGGTATCAGAATTAATTAATGTTGTATCTAGTTTTCATTAAAACTTGAAACCAAATAGTAAAGCTGTAGTTTCGCTAATGTGATTCTCAGCTGCGGAAGGTATGCGGGACTAGCGATGTCGCTTAGGTATTTTTCTGATTTATTGCATTACCAGAGGTAGTTTTTAGTATTATATTTGTTGGTAATTTACGCGAGCTGGTCTTCTTTCGATAAACGATAAACTTGTAAAACATCGTGTAATTAATACTGTGGACTTCGCTAAAAGCGGGACACCCGTTTATTTGGGATAAAACGTCCGAGTTCCGATGTGGTGTCCGTCCCACGTAATCGGAGTCCACTATCAACTTCGCCTAGTTGGGGCAACCGCTTTATTGGGCCCAAAACGTTCACTGTACTTATTGAGGACAAATAATGATCTCTTCTTAATGTATTCATTGGTTACTAAAAATAAGAGATGTCAAAGGTGCATCTAATAATTATAGCAGATTAAAGACTATTTAGAAAAAAAAAAGAAATTTAATTATTATTTCAAGAAATTTCACCAAAGAAAAATAGATATTTGTCACATAAATAAGTATTTTATCAGTGCTAAAACATTGTTTTTAACATTTACGAGGCCAAATACGCCCGAATCGTGCAGACTGATTGCATTAGCGAAAACACATACCCGTAACCCCTAACAGAGCACAGCCCACAGCCGAAAACGGTAGTCGAAAATTGCTTAAGTGAGAACACACCTTAAACTGCAGTCACCGTCATCTGTACGAAGTACAAAAAAAAAGCATAATAAAAATTAGAAGCATTTATAGTATATTTGTTTATTTATTATATTTAGGTTATTTTCAATTAAAATTTATAAGCTAAGAAATAAAAATTAATAAATATCCAAAATATATAGTTATATTAAATAACGAAATATGTAACTGTAAATTATTATTGTGACAAGTAACAATTCTTATTCATTTCTGAATATGATGCGACCTTAAAAATGTCATTAGGAAGGGCGATACGGTTATGTGTAATACGTTCACTTTCTAATGGTTTAACAGTAAAGAACCATTTTTAATATCATATTCAATAAGTAAGTCTTGAAAAGTTCGTTTGTCACTACTAAATAAATAATTGAATTGGCACCCTATTTGAAAGCGGATGACAATCAATTCTAATTTTGATATAACATAAATTAATCGGAATAAATACGTACATCTGCGGGTTAGGCTTTACACAAACTCCACCCTAAGGAGGTCTCCAAACGGAGCGTATAGCGTATTTGCGTAGAGGAATAATAAACATACATGACACTGTTTTTTTTGGTTTGAGTACATTTTTCTCGGGTATAATACAGATTGAAGTGAAACAGATGTATTAGAAAGCAGTCGTTAGGAAAGGAATATAGTCGGTTCTGTTCTATTCTGGCTAATTTTTATGTGAGTTAAATAACTACAAATTCTCTATTTCTTTCCTAACGACTGCTTTCTAATACTACATCTGTTTCACTTCAATCTGCATTATACCCGAGAAAAATGCACATAAACAATAACATGTTTCTTTATTATTCTTATACACCAATACGCTTTTTTGCGCTCGTTTGGAGAGGTCCTTACAGAAGAAACAATTCCGAAAGTTATCTTTTCAACAGTGTTTTTTTTCTGTTATAAATACAAAAGCTGTAACATTAGATTTCTATTCAGGCCTAGTCAGTCACACGGCAGCTGTAGATACAATTTTACATACAGTATTGAATTTTGCAAAAGTCGGCAACTTAAATTGTATAACACAGGATGTCAAATGAGAATCCCACAATAAAGGAGTAAACACATCACAGCGTAACGTATCCAGCCCGGCGCGTAGCGTATCAGGCCGGTTAGGATTCTCTTATGGACTTGTGTACTAGTGCGCACACCAGCACGTACCGGCTCCGAACAGACATTTCCCATAAGACACATGCATTCTGTTTGGTCGGTGTCGGTACGTGAAGGATACGTTACGCTGTGATGTGTTTACTCCTTAAAAGTAAATAAAATAATGAAAATAGTAACTACAATAGTAGTTAAACTGTCATTTAGATCTGCCCTGTGATTAAGGTACCTATTGCGTTTTGTTCACTTCATAAGAAATTTTTTGACCTTTATAATTCAAAAAACAACTTTGATCGGAACTAAAGTGTCTCACTTGCGATTTTTTGTCTTTACTTTATTACTATGTATTAGCCTGGGCGCATACAGGCCGGTTTCGCCCGTCCCGGGAACCTGGAAGTCAGTATTTATTACTAACATACATACTTGCCGCACATCGCTGATATTACCGGTCAGAAAGCAACTGGCGCCGGAACCTCCTTCACACTAATTTTAATTACTACTACCAACACATATTTTGCAATCTAACTATCATGGAAAACTATTGCCAATACTCCCAGGCCCCGTTCTGGCGGGCGTACAGAGCGTGCATGCACGAAGGCGGCGGTACAAGAGGGGCGGCACAGACGCCCCTCACCAAGTAACACCAGACTTAGAAAATGGGTTTATAGGGGCGGCCAAAAGTGGATGGCACGAAGGCGGCCGAATACCCAGAACCGGCCCTGAATACTCCCTTCTAAGGTTCTATGCGCACCAGGTCGTCTCAATTTGAGACTCCCATAAGAACCAATGCTTTTAATTTTGGACGTGATGGACGTTTCCAACCTAGTGCGCATAGCTTCTCTAACTGCCCATGAAGTTGCTTTACCCTGCATGAAAGTCAGTAAAGAAAAAGACACTGAATTGATCATTAAAAGTAAGTTAGACGATAATGTCTCCAATATAATACGAAGTACTGGAAAGTTTTTGAAAACTGGAAAATATCTAAAGTATCTAACTAATCTTAAACTACTAGATAATGGTTCCAAAAGGAAGGGCTTATGAATAGAGAGCTGATGAGAACAAATTAAATTCTTTTGGAAAAAGATTATCTTGTATTAGTTGGACAACAATCAGTCAACAGTAAGATCTTTAAATAATCATTTAAACGACAAGTTTAAATTAGTTTTTCACCTCCATTCAGTGAAAATTAGTTTGAGGGTTACCTTTATTATATATAGATTCAATAAATCATTGTCTTTCAAAAGTTACATTATTTCCGTATTTAAAATGAAATCATCTAATTTATAACAAATTGTCAATATTATTCATGGATAATGCCATTGTGGACAATTTTTAAAAGAAATAGGAGACAAAAAAAGAACGCTATCAAACTGTTGGGTGTGTACTGGCACACAGGATATGACACAATCATATACCCTGTGCAATTGATTGCACAGGGCTCCTCTAGTTTTATATTAACAACAAATAGTAAAGAAATTACTAATTACTACATTCCATTCTTAGGGGCTGTTCAGACACGGCATGTTAATGATCATTAAGCAAACGAAGAATCACGAGTCGACAGTCGCAACTTATCGCTGTGACATAAGACAGACAAGGATATCAAATACGCTGTGTGGGCGCTAATGATCATTAACATGCGTGTCTGAACAGCCCCTTATACTAGTCTGTTAGTTAACTTAAATTCTTACTTTATTACAGAAAAGTTATAGTTTACATTTCATAGAGTTATTCAAAGGTTCTCATTACGTAAGAAACTTTTCTTACTTTTGCCTTAATTTTATACAAAAACGTCAACTGTTTAATTATCTGTACAAAACTTGTCGTTAATTGTATATAAATCTTGAATTTTTAAATAAATAAAAATACATAAGTAAGTGTATGTGTGTGTGTGTGTGTGTGTGTGTGTGTGTGTGTGTGGGGATATATGTATATGTGTTGTAAATAAGTTGATTATTTTCCGTGTGCATTCAGTAAAAGGTTCGACGTCCGACTTAGGCGCCTAGAATTTTAAAATCTAAAAATACACGTCTCGGCGGCTAATTACATGTATGTGGAATAGAAGGCCTAACTGCCAAAATGTATTATTTTTCACCTCAAGGTTTATTTCATAGGTTTATAATAAACTGTAAATATAATACAGTAAAAAATTGACAAAAGATTATTATATTCAATTATTTACGTATGTAAAAACATACATATAACAGAAATACATACACGCCTCAATCTTAATGGAATAATGGTCTATCGATACTGTCGCAATAACAAAAAAAAACACAACTGAATCATAAAACAGACAGGACTGTATTTATAATTTTCTCGAATTACTACTTCTATGTTAACCAATTTTCTAAGGACAGATTAATGTGATAGTGTCCACGTGAATTCTAATTGGCAAACAATGTCGATATAGCTTATCTTCATAATAATTATCAATAATAATAGTTCAAGGTAAGACGTTTGATTATAGAACATTCAAAGAAAATCAAATTTATGAAAAGTCAGAAAAATATCACACCTACTAGGTGTTTGTTTCAATCCGTGATAGGATCATATTGTCATTATTCTTGGGACAATTGAAAAAACTATTTGAGGATATGTATATTTTAGTGATGAGAGTGATGTCTAACAGATTATGTAACGTGAGCTACTGATACCATCTTTAAAATTTGTGCAATGATGTTATATCAAAATTATTAAATTCAGACTCTACGGGTCAAAAAACATATGAAACGGCACGCTTCGTTTGAATTTCTTTAAACTTGATGGACTGTCATACGTTCGTTACTCAAAAACTGGATATAAATTTCAAATTTGTTATCAACTTCTTGTGTAAAGGAATCACACAGGAAGCCATTTTTGTCAGTAAAATATCGCCCCGATTTACGTCTTAGGCCAAACATCCTGTATTGATCACTGTTGAATGAATCATTTTATGAAATTTATTGTGTTATATGGGAAAATACAGAAGAATGTAAGTAACAATCACCAATGCATATTAGGGTAGTTGGTATGGTTGCGTGACAGTAACAACAAAAAAAAAAGTAGAAAACTTGACCCTTTGGTTGAATGTATCTACAGCTTTTGTTCGATTCTATTACACGTAATAGTTGTATATTCTATTTATTTGTAGTTTATTATAAATGATTTGAAGTAAATAGAAATAAGATATATTAAAATTTGTTATTTATTTAAAATATTAATTATTCGAGATTGGTAAATAAAACTAAACAATGAAAAGATAGAAAGTTTAGTTATTTGAAAAACTATAACAGCTTTCATCCTATAGTTTTATCAATCCTTTGGTTTAACTTTCTAGTTACATTAATAATCGATTTATTAAATACAGCTATTCTGAACAATACAACCATTTCTGAGAATTTTCAACAATGTTCTTCTACCTGTTCCGAAATGAAGGACGAATTTTTCTACCTGTCCGTTCTAAAATTGCTGTAGAAGTATAAAAAGTATACGTGTACAGTATAAGTATATTGTGTATGGTTTGTCTGAAAATCATACATGTTTTCATATTATATGATTGTTTGTTATAAAATAATTGTTAGCTTGTACTGTTTTTAAATACTCCAATGCAATTAAATACAACAAAATTTTCTATAGAGGTTCTAATTTGGAACAACTTATTCTAACTAATTATTAGATATGATTTCCGAACAGCCTTATTTTTTATAAGTTATTTTTATTCGGTTAATAAGTGCGGTAAAAATTATATAAAATTAGTCCAGTTCTAATAAGGTTATCAATAAATAAAAGAAAAAACAATAAATAAATAAACAAATAATACATATTTGTTTAGCTATTTGTAAATGAATCAACCTGTATTATGGATAACAGTTTCAGATTTTTTAATAGAGAGTTCATAATAAAAAACTATACCTATAGGTATAACATATGTATAAATATAACTGAATTTGTTTACTTAGCGAAGAAAATACAGTCCATTGCCAGTGGCTGACATTTTTCCACTGAAGATCCTATTGTTTTTTTTTTTGTGTGTATGTGGGGATTACTAACACGGTTTGTCGGTACTTAATTTGTTTATTATGGTTAATATCTATTAGCAATAATTATCATTTATTAATTATTATTTTGAAAATATTTAAACAAAGGGTAATAACCGGACGACATGTAAATGATGGTAAGGTCGTTTCCTAGATAGAAAGTGGTCATAACAAGTAGAAACGCTACTAACAACAAATCGCAAATAATTGTGAAAGCAGGCTAGTGAATCGCGGTCTCTTTGGTAGGCTTGAAGAGGATGCGGTATTTCCAAGGTTGAACAGGTAACAACACCTGTGGTACTCACTTTAAATAATAGAGTTGTCCCTCCGGTGTACGGGCTTGTTCCCAGCCAGTGGGTAGTGGTGTATTGTCCTCGGGCTTACTGGCCACGTCGTAGGACCTCTGTTTAATATGATGATGATTGGTTGATTGTGCTTGACCAACAGCATAAGTTTGTTGTAATGAAGCTGGTGAACTGTGAGCCCTATGATGGGCACTTGGTAATGGTCCAGTGGAAGCAGATGTAGCGGGGGCGGTTGATGTAGCACAAGTACTACCACCTGAGCCAAATGCGGAATCAACGGAATTTTCACGTGAATGATTGATTGATTTTGAACCAGTGGATGGCGGATTAAAAAACGAATCAGGCAACTTCCGCATACTCCATGGCACTTGTAATGGCCTTTTGGAGTCTGGCTTAAGAACGCTATCGAATAATGCTTGAAGGTCTGTTTCTGAATCTTGATCAACTCGCACCACCTGCTTGGCGTCGTCCTGATTTAATGCCATCTTGGCACCACAGGCCCGACTCTGCCAACGCACTTATCACTTAAATCACTACACTAAGCTCAAACAGTACCACAACCCGATTTTTTTTATTTTTCAACTGATCGCCCTCTGGTTTCTCTGTCGTACCGAATCAACACAACAAGTTCGAGACACACACATATGCACACACACCACACACATACACACGTACACATGAACCAACAGATTTACACGACTGCGCGCCCCCCTCTTCACACGTTGCTGTTGAGTAACATTTACAACCCTATATGATATTTGCGTCAGTTTGGTTTTGTATATATTATATGGTAATTAAACAACAGGTTTGATTTTAATTTTTTTCCGGATAACTTACATGTAAAATTGTCACGGTAACTGAACAAAAAAAGAAATCCATCGAACAATCAGAATTTACACTCTAACAAACAACTAGTTAATTTTCCTACATCGGAATGTGCACCTCGAACTCACACAAACATGTACACACACCTGACTTAGGCCCCAAGCGCGCATTCTTAGTACATTATTTTATTTGACGAACACCGAGGGCATCCTAATCAAGCTGGCTCGTCTCAGTTACTGTTTTCATTAATAAAATGAACCTCTCCACCACAGACAAAGTCCCCAAGCCCCAGCCCAACAGCGCTATCTATGTATTGTAGTCCATGAAGTAACAAAATTTATAACGTCACAGTTTACTCGTGACCTCGACGATGCCGTTGCCTAGGTTCGTCCACTTCGACCAATATGGTTTGACATATGCGTTTAGAAAGTAAAAATAAAGAACAACACCAAAACATTACATATTATCTATCTTAACAACACACTCATAATATATTATTTAATTTCGTCGTGAAAATCTTATCATTTGACAACTTTAAGGAAATTTCAAAGTCGCGCCTTCAACTTAAAAGTTATAGACCTCAATGAAGCCCCACCTTAACAATTTAACAACTATATTCATCATCTCCTAACAGCTCAAGCATTTGCTAAGTTTTTGTGGCAGAACTCAACAACGAATTTTTCTAAAACAACAACAGAAAAGCAAGAAAATAATTTAGGATCCTAAACAGATATCAACGAGGAGAGACATCTTTTTAATCGCAGCACATTAATATCAATAATAAATGAGGATGAGATGTACAGTTACACCATACTATTTTCAACACATCAAGTGCACCATTGGTGTTATGTACTTCTCTTATTGTAGCAACATAAACAAATAAATGTCAATTTGGTTGCTATGGATTATATTTGAATTTAAAAACTGCAACTCATTTTGTACACAGGGCCGGCGCTAGAGTACTTAGCGCCTTCCTGTGAAACTTGATTTGGCGCTCGCCCCTTCCTCTTACATAAATATTATGATATTTTTGGAACAGAACTTTGCATTTTATACGTTTGGAAAGCTTAATATGAAAGTAAATAATATTTTGAAGTAATGACTTATAATTGATATCAGTGCGGTAATTGGAAATGTATAATTTTAAATTCTCAATAGCCGTCACAGTAATTGCTGCGTTCCCATGCGC
>JAZBHA010000102.1:100966-111146 GCA_037464855.1 Iselma pallidipennis | reverse complement strand
TTTTTGCCGTGTAGAAAGGGTCAAAAATGTAGAAAGGGTAGAACGTCCCATTTGAATGCATGTAAAGTTTGAACGGCGCTTTCGCCGAACGGCGAAACGCCGGTAGTGTGAAATGGCACTTAGGGAACGACGTTGTTTTATTCTTTTTCCATTTTCTGGATGTAGGGGTGAGCAACCTACATTACATTAGTGCTGATGTTGCTTTTATGGTCATCGTCATCACTCTACCTTTTTCCCCTTTTTTTCATGTCACCTGCTCAGTCAGAGACTTACGAGCTAGAGTTGGCCCCACTGGCAGCGAAAATCATCATCCGCGGCTGTTTCGAATATTGTGTTTTTTTAAATCGTGATTTTCAAAATCTACGGAAGAAGGCTTCTGCCGGAAATAATAGCCATATCCAGACGCTCAGTGAATTTATTCCAGTTACCTAGTTCAGTGATCCCCCGCTACAATTCTCACTGAGCAAGTGTAGTGTCCACACCACACGGTTCCAAAATAGATACTCAGGAAGTTGGAGCGTGTAGACAGCACTTAATACACAATGTCCAGTGAAACTGGAACATATTGATGGAATTCAAGTTCTCAGCTCTGTAACTTTTTTATGTTAATAATAATCATAAATTTGAAGTGGTGGTTGAAGTAAATCCACTGAGCGTCTCGATAGGGCTTTAAATCTAGTCAAAAAATTCAACCACTTCTAATCAAAGTCAAGTGACCATAGAATCAAATTTTTATGCCCAGATCTAATTAATTATGTACTTTATGTACTGAAACTTGATATTTCTCAACGTCGACTGTATAAAGGTAGTTTAATTACCGAATTAGTAGCGATTGAGTAAGATTTGTAGGATTCTTTTTTTTTTAACTTAAGATAGACAAAACAAATCTTTGTATGAGTGGTTTATTATAAAATATCATATTATTGAATATTCACAGTCTTACTGAACAGTATTACGTAAAATACAAATACTAATGTTAGGGCGCGAATACACGGAGAGATTTTTCTGACATAAATATAATAACTTACTCGTTTCGTTTGTTAAAAAAAGAGAGGAAAGATATTTCTTCTTTATTTTAGAATGAGAGGTCCTATATCAGAGAACGGGAAAAGTTAGAAGAGAAAAATCTGTCCGTGTATACGCATCCTCGTACAAAACTGATTATTGTTATAAAAAATTTTTAAGTGAAAAACTCCAAAAATGGATAATTAGGAAAAAATTTTATCCGGATATACATACATGTAGAATCTAAACCTATTGATAAAGAACGGATTTATACATTAGTTATATAAGAATTTACAAATTTAGAAAAAACTAATGTTAAATAATGTTTCCTCTGACACTGACAATGAGTGATTATTGAATAAAACATAAATCTTTACATTATGGTGTTAAAGAAAAAACGATTCAAATAATAATCACGCAAATTGTAAATTACATCAATGACTAGTTAAATTATCAAATGGAAATTCCTCTTCATCTTCACTAGATTCTTGACTGGATGGTGGTGTATCTAATTGTGGCCAACCTAAATCTAAATATTCTTCATTTGCAGTACATGTTAATATTCTATCAATTTTATCAACAAGCTGTGAAAATACTGGACGTTCATTTGGTAAATATTTCCAACAATCTCTCATTAACATGTAGATTTCTAATGAACAACATGGAGGTTTCTCCATACGGTGACCATTACGAAGTAATTGGAAAAGCTTTTCAACACTAGGTACAGAAGGATATGGAGTTCCTGTAAAACAAAAATTTTCAAATATAAAAAAGAGCGAAATTTTCAACTAGAAACAAATTGTATACCGCCAAGAGTCATGATTTCCCATAATAATATTCCGTAAGACCACACATCGGATTGAGTTGTGTAAACTCGATGGAATAATGCTTCAGGTGCCATCCATTTAACAGGTAACCTACCATCAGTCGTTTTTCGATAATAATCATTGCAATGGATATCTCTAGCTAAACCGAAATCAGCAATTTTCAATACGTGATCATCGCTAACTAGAACATTTCTAGCAGCCAAATCCCGATGTATACACTGCAGAAATTCAAATTCAAATCAGTTAATAATTAATATAATAAAATACCATACAGGGACTCAGCTCTGCGGCTTACCCTCATGTTTTCTTTATTGTTTACAGAGAAAGCAAAAAAATTGTAATATCCACATGCGACATCCAAGCTGCATTTTAACAGCAATACTGAATATTCTACAAACATAGAAATGCAGAAAGTGGCAACCCCTATACTTTAAAACACTATCAGACGCTAGTTGGCCCCCAAAGGCTCATGGGCTCCGGGGAAATCTCAACGTGACCAGTTCGGCCGTAGTGACCAGCAATTTCCATGTTTGTATAGATTTGCCACATAAAGGTTAACAAATTCTGTATCAGAAATGAAACTACATACGCAACAATTTTCCGGATAAGTGAATTAATTACGTCGGCTAATAATCTAGTTTCGACATTTATTTAATAGTTTTAGGGGCTATTCATACACGGCAAGTTAATGATTATTAAGCAAACGACAATTCACGTGTCGACAGTATCAACTTATCGTTGAGACATAGGGCAGACAAGGATATCAAATACGCTGTATGGGCGCTAATGATCATTAACATGACGTGTATGAATAGCCCCTTATTCAAATGTTCCTTACGTAAAAATGAAACAAAGCGGAATCCGAATCCGGGATCGCGTAAATGACGACCAAATGCGTTCCCATTAGCTCTGCAGTAAAGATATATGAATTAATATTTCAAAAAGGCTTGAATATCTACGCCTATTTAGGGCATTTCTGTAATCAGAATACCCTCGACTATACATAGAGAAAGCCCCGTTGAAAATGGCGACCCGAAGTTGGGGCCCTCTCCTTGATAGAATTAAGACTTGTTGAATGTTATACATCAAATCTACGCAAATTGGGTTCATTTCTCGTACTTCTTACTGTTAAAATATAGCTTGGATGTCCCTATGTATGTATTAAAAAGATTTTTTTTATATAAATAAAGAAAATATCGGATAAGCAAGAGAGGAAACTCTGTATCCATTTGATTTGTTTGTATACCCTTCGTGATGCCAAATATTCCATCCCTCTAGCTACTTGATAAGCGAACGAGACTAAATCTTTTTGTGTTAAAGTTTTACGTTCTTTTTCAGTAATACCAATTGCCGGTTCATATCCAGAAGTTGGTCGATGTTGTCGTAAAAAATCTCGTAAATTACCATAAGGTGCAAATTCAACAACAACATATAGTGGACCACCCTGGGTACAACATCCTAATAAATTAATTATATTTATATGTTTTCCAATCATTTTCATCATTTCCATTTCAGATACTAAATCTGTTAAATCATTATCAGTATGTCCTTCTGAAATTATCAATCGATTCTTTTCATTAAATTGAAAATTGTATCATTTTATCAAATAGAAACCTTTTAACATTTTTACAGCAACTATTGTACTGAGACCGGGTTTTAATAATCCTAGAGCTTCAGCTTTTACAACTTTCCCAAAAGCACCTTCACCCAGCGTTTTACCCAAAAATAACATCTCACGTGGTATCTCCCAATCGGAATCCATTGGTAATTCATATTCTGATATCAAACCATCTCCTGATGTCGTATTATTGTTTTGACTCTTTTGTTTTTCAATTTTAACAACCGGCATTAACTGATAAAATTTTATAAATAGAAAAAAATTTATTAATTATTAAAAATATATTTTTTCTATATTTTACCAGAGGTTCTGATACATTTTCGGTATTATTTTGTATTTTTTCAATAATAACTTTCTTTGTCCATTGGGTAACGACAGCAGCTTTGGCATTTTCAATTGCTAGTATCTGTTTACGTTTCTCGCTAAAATTATGATTTATTATTAAGAATAAATTTACGAAAATTGATCAATTCCTCTTACGAATTTAATTTTCGTATAAATGCATATATTGTTACAAAAAAGGACAATAAAATTAATGATGCTACTGTGACATAAACTGCAATTTTTTTCCATGAAACTGTCGGTTCTTCTTCTAATTCTAGAAAAAAATATTTTCACAGATTTTTTGATGACAGTAAAAGTAAAGAGAACTCTTACTATCAACAACTTTCAAGTAAGCTTGTGCTGCAGTTTGACCTAAACTATTAGCAGCAATACAAGCGTACCATCCTTCATCCTGATAAGTGACGTTTTGAATTTCGTAGACCTCGGGATTAGTGTTATCACCGCTTTTCTAAATGAATATTACATGCATAAATTTTCAATTAATTTGACACTTTCCTATCGAAATCTACCCACGTTTCTCTTACTAATTAATTCTAATAGTATACTTGTAAATTATATAACAAGGGCCTAAAGTGTATCATTTAACCCTGAGAGTCAAGAGAATCAAGTGATTAAGGCACTTTCGAAAATTGTAAAAATTTGGAAACTGTCAATATCAGAATTTAATTTGACAAAGCAGTATCATAAGTTGTAGATTTCGCTAGGATGAATATATTCTGTATGCAATTGCTTTTCAATAGTTGAGGCGGGGTCTCATTGGGACACTTTGGTTGCGGCAACCATTTGCTGCCAACAAAGTGTCCTAGTGTCGCCTAAAAGTTGCTCGTTTTCTTCAAGTGTGCAAGTAGATTGCTTAGTTTCCAACAGCGGCAAATTTTTGTTGCTAGTGGATGACTTGACGTGACAATGTCCCAGTGTGATCTTACCAGTTACCTATTCAAGTCCTGATTTGTGACGTATGTATATCTTGATATAGCAACTTTACTAGGCGAGTTGTTTGAACTTTTCTGCTAGTGTGTCTCAAATTTTTGAAGCAACTTTGCTGGCAACTAAAACGTCCCAATGAGACCCCGCCTTTGCACACGGACGACTCAGGTTTTTTGATTTTTATTGAAAATTTAAAAGTAATTTTAGCATGCATTTAGTGTGTGTGTGTGTGTGTTGTTAGTAAATATATATACCTGCACAACAACAGGATCTTTGTCTGGATATACCCTTGTCCACTGAATAAAAGGATTTAAATCAGAAAGAAAATTACATGTGAGATTTATGTTGGAACCAACGACCACAGTAGTATTTTCTAGTGCATTGGTAACTACAGGCCTGTTGTGATAACGTTCTAGAAAGGAAACAGATAACACTCAACTTATTAAGAAATTTTTGAAATTTTTTTAAATCAAAACAATGAAAGACTTTTTAGTTATACATAGAAACCCAAAAGTAGCGTCCATCACCAACCCGGCACCACAATAGTAAAATAGAATTGAAAATATAAATGTGAAATTGTTAAAAAAAACACTCTTAATTTGTGTACCTTTAAAAGTATGCCTTGGATACTGGTAATATTTTCAGTATCATTTGTAGGAAACTTCAAACGAAACCATGTAACAAATGGTTCTAAATCGGCAATAACTTGTGGACATTCAAATATAGCTGTACTGTTTACCAAAACCGTTAGATTTTTCGGGTAGCCGTCTTTAATATATGGTTTTGATGGATACCGCTCTATTTAAAGTAATTTAAAACAAAAACACTGAACACTAAATGAATTACAAATATATATTAGTGGCCCAAGCTAAGACGAACCAAATTGATGCATATTTTGAAAACGGTCGGATACTTTCGATACGTTTTCCTAAGGATTCGTGTTTTTGGCTACAGTAGTGGTTTGAAAAATGACTTGCTATTAGCAAAAATATAGGCGCAGGTCACTGTTATCTTGAAATTTTGAAGGCGCGAACGCCTACTAAAAGTTCTTCTTAGCTTGAGCTAGTCGTAAGTACATATGTACTATATACTATATAAGTACATTACATTATTTTTTTATAAATACACTTACCAACAACATCAACGCTGTATGTATAATTTATACATCCTAATTCATTACATACAACACACATATATTCGCCTCTATCATCAGTAACAAGATCTTCTAACCACAACGACCAATGTTGATATTTAATTTCCCCTAATTGTCTTTTTGGTGGTTGATCATTCTTATACCATGTTATATTTGGTGTTGGTTCACCGCCAGCTTTACATTTCAATACAATCATGTTACCAGCTGGTTTAACGACTAGACGCGACATTTTACGCGGATTCACAAAAAATGGTGCTTTTCTTTCAATTTCACGCCGTCTTCGCCGCCCCACAACTATATTCACAAATATTTTATTAAAAAAAGAAAATACATTTATAGGTATAATATTAAAAAAAATTACCCAAAACTTACATGTATCATTATTTTCACAAGAAATACAGGATAATAAAACTAACCAAATAGCTAAATACCATATGGAACGAATCATGATGACCGCATTTGATCTGAAATTAAGAAAAAAAATATTAGCATGATTTATCGGGGCGAGTGTACCCAGTGCCGATATACAGCGGGTACCTGTTGTGAAAATCTATACTAGTAGAAGTAGTTCCATAAAATTTGATGGTACTCTGAGTCATTGCTATGTACTCTCAGGATTAGAGGACCCTGGCATGGTATACAAATACATAATACATTAAAGCTTTGGGCCGGTACTTCGGCGTGATATTATGTTTGAACAAAAAAATCAGTGTTTGGACTAATTCTAAATACAAATACCGAGTATTTTTTTGTTCTCAATTCTACATTTTTCCTTCTTTCTCTAAAAATAAAGAGGCTTTGTCTAAAAACAAACCGGAAACTATGCTTTTTCTTTATTTTCTACAAAGAAAGAGGAGAAGTTGAAATGATTTCCCGGTGTCAACATACGATTTACAGTCTACATCTATACATGACTGCGTATGCTTATGATTACAATTACAATAAAAGCTCAATTACTAGATATCCGAATTACACTGCGTAACCGAATATGGAGTTGTGTATATGTGGCAGATACAGTAAAAAGTCGATAATCCGAACACACGGTAATCAGAATTTCCAGTAATCCGAACAGCGGTGATTTGGAATAAAAGTTTCTTTAACCCGAACAAAATCCATTTAAACCGAACAAAACTTGCAGAAACTGCAATTCGGAACTGTTCATCAGTAGAAATTATATTGCCTTACAATGGTCTTACATAGTTGCATCAGTTGCTTTGTAATTACGTAGCCAAGATGTCTAAAAGTTAACACAAATCACCCTCACTGGAACAAAAGTGTAAAATTATACAACAAATAGAGAGTGGAAAATGTGCTTTTTCTAGGTATTTCCAATAATAGATTAAAAAATTAAAATTACTAGTAGATAATATTGTTATTGCAATCACCCTAATACCCGATAATTCGCAAGTATTATTTCCTGTAATCCGAACAAATCGATAGTCCGAACAGGCTTGGGTCCCAATTAGTTCGGATTAACGAGTTTCTACTGTACTATGAACAATCTGATTTTTTTGAAAGACCTAGGTATATATTATGCAAAGTGCACAATACAAAATGAATAGTGCAATTTGATTGAAGATTTCTAGGCGTTCAAACTTAAACAGTTTGCAGAAATTGAACCTTGATACATAAATATTCTTATTGTTAGAAGTCTGTACTGCGGTAGTACATATACAGTCTACCCCCGGATTTTGCGCCCCTATTTGTCCTGGCTGAAAACTGGCGGTAATGTGGGGGTGGCGGAGAATTGAACATATGCACTATTTGCTTCAATTTATTGGTTTTTGTTGTTTTAAATTTGACCGTTCAAATTTTTCTTGCAACAGTAAAAAGAAATTAATTTCTTAATGGTGGTAGTAATGATAATAAGGAGATATTGTGTAGCGGTAAATTTTTTATTTTACGAAAAAATAAAGAGAAAAAGTGTTTTTTATTTATAAAAACACAAATAACCATTAATAGTAGATAGTATAGATCAGTGGTGGGCAACCTTTTGTATAACAGGGGCCAGAATAAGATTAAGTTTTCTCCGCGTGCCGTAGTAGGTAATTGAGACATTTTTGTTACTTATATTTTTTTCTGAAAAAATAAAAAACAATATTAAAACAATTTTTGTTTTTGAAAATATTTATTTATTATTCCTTCTTAAGATCTCGCGGGCCGGATTGGAACTTTACGCGGGCCGTAGTTGACCCGCGGACCGGTGGTTGCCCACCGTTGGTATAGATCAGTGTTTCCCAACCTTTTTGTATTCGCGGCACACCTTGAACTTCATAAGATTTCTGCGGCACACCATAATGCTTAAAATCAAAATTTTTCACATTACCACCATAATAATCACTTATATTTTCGTTTATTACAAAAGAAATAATTGTATCAAATATTTTCGCGGCACACCTGAGGTGCTCTCGCGGCACACCAGTGTGCCGCGGCACACCGGTTGGGAAACACTGGTAAAGATAATCAAAAGTTGTAAAATTTAAAAAGTGGTGTTCAAAATTCTTAGAAAAAAATATGTAATGTCAGGAAAGTGCCAAACATCTTAATTTTTTCATACATACCTTCTAAAAAGGTGCCTTGTTTCTTATAGAAAAATGAAGAAAAAAATAAAAAGGACAAATGATACAACCACATTCAATCAACAACTAGCTGTTGTAATTATTCAGTCTCTTGATAATGCAAAAATTTCTAATTTTTTTTTCGACTACTGATTGTGCAGATAATATATTATCGGATGAACATAAATTTAATATATTAAATAAAAAAACTTTGACTTTGTTTTATTTATTTATGATAAAATAAGGTCAGAGGTTTTTCATTTTATGGATTATTATATTATTACACCTTGTTGGACGAAACATGAACTTTCAAAAAAAAAAAAAAAACAAATTTCTTTCTTGCCTCGAATTTTTTATGGTGTCATATCGGGGCTGAATGCAATGCTAAAAGGCACGTTTGTACTCTTTCAACCGTATTGGCGGTGCGCGACCAGCGGGTGTAGCATAAATTCGGAAATTTCCTATACTTTTTATATGGGGTACATTTGTTCTCACAGTTTTGTAGGCGTTAAGCGGGGGTGGCGCGAATTCGGGGGGCGCAGAATTGACTGTACAGGGTGGTCCATTTTCGATGGGAATTGGGGATTTTTCCTATAAGCAGGTCTGGGACAGAATAACCGATAGTACATTCTCGAGACAGTTCTTTGAGACAAATAAGACGGTGTAATTAGATCTTCACAATCTTCATTTGTTTTCGAGTTGTTCAACTTTTTTGACTTTTATGGAGTTTCACGAATCCTTTATATCTTTTTTATTTGTAGACATATCGAAATGATTTTAACAGACTGTAGTGCGTGCAGTTTTTAACGTATGTATGAGCGATTGCTATTTCTTTTGCTCCTGTGCTTGTCTGACCACACCATTGCTTGCAACATCCTGTATATATCCGATTGCACTGAACCAACCGGGTATTAATATGTTTATTAATTTGTTGTTCTGGCACCCGTTATTTTTAAAAGGAACTTGAATTACTCTAAATTCTAATTATTAGATGCGAGATAAATCGATTTTTTTCTAATTTGATTTGCAACTGTGGCAACAAATTTACAATAAATGTCTATTTTTTTGGCAAACTTTCATAAAATTTTTAAATATAAATCTCGCTGAAAATTGTTCCAATAAATCGAAATGTTATTATTAAATCGGTTATTAATAATGGTGATCGTTTTTGCATGGAAATCAAAAGGGGGAAAATATTGTAAATAATTTCAAACGAGGACATACATAGCAGCTGCATTTATGTATATTCCTAGTCTAGAGTACAAGTCCTCAGGAACCATGCAAATAAGAATTCTAGACGGAGCGTTATAATTTTAATGTGATGCTAAATTTAACTAGAAACATAACATGGAGAGAGGCAGGATTTTTGAAAATAATTAAAATCGAAAAAAAAAATATTGATAGTTTATTTGTGGTAAAAGTTCCTTTTTTGACTGCTACAGGACAATGATTTTCAAATGCGGTCACGATGGTCAAATCTTTCCTCTATCAAAACATTTTTATGCGACCAACCGAAATTTGTGAATCGTGAAATTTTTTGTTAGCAAAATAATTATTTTATATACAATTAAATATTATATGGACCATATTCAATGGTGGGCAAACCGCGGCCCGCGGAAAATTTCATGTTTTCTACGCCGTGTTATTATTTTAAGTGAGACCCTTAGTCCTTAATCATACTCGATTCAAGCAAAATGGTCCTTCACAGAAAAAGTTGATATAAAAGACTTTTGACGGTGGCGTTTCA
>JAZBHA010000102.1:78095-100789 GCA_037464855.1 Iselma pallidipennis | reverse complement strand
GATACCTTCGTTGTCCTGTTTTCCTTGACAATTTGGCTCTTCTCTCTCGAAAGTTTGCCGACCCCTGTACTAGAAGATGTGTTAATACAAAAACGAACGGAAAAACTCTTTAGAACCACTGGTATAGAATGTCGTAGATTTCGACAAACACGAAATCAGTTCCGGAGCAGGTAAGTAAAAAGTCAGAAAGGGGCTGGAGAGGAGCAGTTATTACTGACTAAAAACAGACACACGTGTATACCACATGTGCAAGCTAGTAGACAGAACATAGCTACAGTGTTTCCGTTGTACGATATTTTCTCCCTATGAAAATACGAAAAAATTTCATATTAAATACACCCAGTCATTTTTAGAAATTCACTAATTGTTCCAACTAACTATTTTTAACATGCTTATATTATTCTAATAAGAATCGATTAAAAATTTTTTCAACAATTTTAATATTTGAGCTGTTTTATAGTTTTTGGTGTAAATTATGATATTTATTATAAATATTTGAAAGGAGTAAAAATACATATTTCGGTATGAAAATGTCGACAGCCTCATAGATACAGGAAACTGGAAACAGATGCCAAATTTATTTCTTTAATTAATTTTTTCTTTGACGGAAAACGACAGGAGAAAAACCAATACACTGTGAAAATATAGAATCGAAAGACAGGATATCCGTGTCATTTCTATTTTTATATCGATATTTCGGAAAGGTAATATCTGGTAATTCTCAACCTTGAAATTGGAGTTTATAGTGTTCTAAAAATGATATTAAACAAGAACCCGGTTTTGCAAAAACTCCGGAAAGGGAGTGCTGTTTTAGTAAAATTATACGCTTCTTTTTAAACTTTCTTTTTTAAGAAAATGTTCATTGACTGGAATTAATGTCGATATTATAAACAAGTAGTTTTACGCAGATGGCCATATGGCGCCTTACAAACTTGTGGTGTATTTAAAATCATTTTACAATTATCTCTGAACCGATTACAAGACTTTATCTTAAACTCCTGTAGAAACAAACCACAATAGATCCATTTAGAATGAATCCCTCGTTTTATAGTCATTTTACCCACAATAGAGAAATTTTTCTTGTCTCCTTGAACAGCAGATGACCAAAAGGAAACTCTATCATTCAGCTGTTGGATTCTTTATAAATCAATTAAGTCGAATAATTAAAAAGGACCGTTTTATGGACTTAGAAATTTGAAACTGACCAAAATAGTTTTCTTTTATTATTGCCCGTTTAAAACTATTGCTGTTGGACTAACGAGAAGCAAGTTTGGCGGAAGTACTACAACCAATGGACCGCCACCGGATATCGTTTAACAAGCAATTCAAACCTAAAGTTATTAAGATGCAACGTTGTTAGCTTTTTCCATTCTATTTAATATTCTCATTGTGATTATATACAGTGTGTACGTACATTGCAAATGATTATGTTAAGAACAATGGTCAAAATGAATTTAAAAAAAAAATTAGATACATTAAGATTCTAGTTGCATTACTTCCACCATCTTTAGTTTTAATAATTCGTTCGTTTTTCAATTGAAATATATAGGTACCCGTAACTAATTTTAAATAGTCGACAACTATTAATATTGAAGAAAATAAACAAACTATACCTATGTATATGTATGCCATGTAAAATTTAATTAAGTCTAAATAATGGGGTTTTGAAAATAATTTTTATTTAACAGTTATTGACTGTTGATAGGATTAAGAAAAAAAACAGGAAGAATAATAAACGAAAATATCCTTTCGATAAATCAAAAAATAGTTTTCTTCTCACGTACTAAACTCTATTGAACAAACAATGTTTCATGAATCATTTATATGATTTTCAATTTTTTTTTTCTTGAAAATTTTCTCAGAAAATCTACATATAATATTATGTTACGACTATTTAATATTGGCAATGCATTCGGTAATTTGTGAACCACAAAATCCACAATTGTATTACAATCAATTTAACCATTACGAATATTGACACAAGAAATATTTAAACTCATTACAGTTATATGTACAATAATATGTTTGTATGTATAGGACATATGTTTTGGATAGAATTTTAGATTTCTGACGCAATTTATTTTATGCCGAACACAAAATCAATGGAATTTTCTGCGTACAACTCCCTCAATTAGGTCGTCAACACTAAATTTACGGTTTTTCAAAAAAAAAATTCCTAACACTTGAGCAAGAAATTTTGTTTATTTTCGATAAAATATAATTTTGAAACTAATTTAGTTAATTTTTTGCAATAATTGAATTTTGTTAGCATGTATATGTTATTATTAAAAACTGAAATGTTTTGATTTGAAACTGTTAGTAAAATAATCAAGACAAATCCAAAAATAATTTCGCGTTTCTACGAAGTCGCGAAATAGCACGTCTGAAAATCGCTCAATTTATAACAACTACTACACTTAATCAATTATTGTCTATTTATCTTAATTTGTAACAATTGTTATTGGTTGAAAACAATTTACACTCACCCATCAGATAAATAAACGACGTCCTTTTTGTACTTATTTGAAAGTTTTCCTTTTCTTATTCTCAAAATAATCACACTCTACAACACACACACATTTACAGACACAAATCGCGCCAAGTTCAGACAAAATGAAACACAAATCAAATATTAATATTTCGTACAATATAAACTAACTATAGAAATTCAAAAGCGGAATCAATTTCTTCGTTTCAATTACATTTTTAAAAGATGCGGGCATAAAATCATGGATCAATTGACAATTGATCAAATAAAAATGAATAGAAGAAAACACAAATACACATATATACACTGACACTGTTTATAACGTACTCGTTAGTTGGTTGTGTATAGAAATTGTGTGTGCGTGGGCGAATTGTGCGGCTTCTGTTGAACTTCTGTTTTTAAATTTCCAAGTCTATTTCTACCACTGGCTGATGCTAAAGCTGAGCGAACGTGCTATACATATCTATCCCTATAACAAAAATCGTTTCTCTACACTCTCTCTCCTAAGGGAGCCGTTGCAAAAGCTCCGGACAGGTCCTAGTGGGGGGACAAATTCAAGACCTGCTACTATAAGACTATCCCAACTCGGGATGGGATCATTCATAAAATGTTTTTCAGAGTTCTGAATTGAACTGAACAATGTCAGGACTGGACGCAAGATTTCTCTTCGAAGGGTGTTATGTGTTATGCCTCTATGATTAGGGTTTTTTGGACAATAAACCATATTCTCACTTTATCTTTTTTTTGAAATTTACCCTCATGGATTTCTGCTTTGTATATCAATTTCGGGGGGTGTTAGAACTCCTAGACCGTTCGCCCTCGAGTATGGCCTTGCACTGTGTGCTATAATTTAAAATTATCGAGGAAGACAACTAGAAAACAGTTTTCGAATATATTCTGAATGCAATAACAATTTAAATGCGTCATTTAACTACTACCAAAATCGGAAACCAGACAAATTCTTAATTAATATTGTTTGTTCTGACGTCTAAATTAGCACCTTCTATAAATATTGTGACCAAAAATGTATGCACAAATTAAAAAATTGTATTCAAATTGTTTAAATATTGATCTTGTGCAGGATTTTTAACAAAAACGAATCAAAATTTATTCTAAAGTTATGTACAAGAGAAATATCGTTTTAATGTTAGAAGGTGCTGTTATGTGGATAGGTGGTATAAATCCAATACCAAAAATAACATAATACCGGAAACGGAAACATTGCACGTGCCTTCCATATCTCTGTCATAACTACGTTTTCTACAGAGGAGGGTCTCTTGAAGCCTTGTCACCAGATCAGGCTAGACCTCTGTATCTAATACTGTATATATTCTAAACAGGTGCATCCCGTTTTTAAATGCTCTACAGATATCGAGGTACGAGGTATATAATCGGCTTTCCACTAAAATCAACTTATATACGGTTCAGATAATTTTTGGCTGTTCTTTTTAATTTAAAACTGAAGCAGTGGCGGATTTAGCCTTCAAGGAGCCCGAGGCGTTACAAAATTTTGGAGCCCCATTAAAATTAAAATATGCAAAATATATATAGACAAAGCTGATAGCAAAAATTATTTTTCGAATAAAAAACTTATCAATAGTTTTAAGAGAAAAAATAAGAAAACCTGAAACAGCATGTAAAATACGAATTTTTATTGTCATGTGGGTCCCCTTGTCTTACGGGGCCCAAGGCGACCGCCTCCACTGTCTGTGCGTAAACCCGCCACTGAACTCAAGTAACAAAAAAAAAACATCAAATAACGATAGTTTTCAACTTAATTTATTGAACAATTAAACAAAAAAAAATGTAATTTACAATAAAAACTCATTACAATGTAAATATTTTTATAGCAACTTATTTTAATATAATCCGTTTAATATTTATATCTATAAAAATCTTTTTATTCAAAAACGAGTAATTTTTTTTGAAACACCGATAAAATTGTTAATTTCAGTATATTTTAACTACTTATTCAATTAATTTAAATGGGAAAAATCAATACTGGAATGTTATCAATATTACATAGATAGCTGAAAAAAAATAATAATAGGAACTAAAATACATAGAATTGCTTTGATTTAATTTTTCTTTTCTAAACAGATATTAGCAAGAAAATAACTAATATTTACATCTAATAACAGCCAAGCTAGTGTCACAGTCTAGGGCAAGAAGATAAATATTCAAATTCAAATTATCTATTTGGAATGATCCCTATTCTAACATTTATTTAACTTATAGGGAGTGTATACGATCAATATTCCTGTCAATATTTTCATTACCATTTCAGTATTGATCAGCAAATATTGACCGTATTACTGATAATAATATTGATCGTCTACACTACCTATTATACATTATTTCAATTTGTACAATATTGATTAATTGTTTTTGATTCAGGGTAGGTATTGAAAGATCAAATGTATGATATTATATAATACAGTGTGATCGACAAAATTTATGGTCAAACGTATGTCCTAGCATGCGCAATAGTTTAGCTGCTTCGTATTAGAGTATTTTGACCTGGATTATCAAAAAAAGGTTAATATTAAATGACAGATAAGTAACAGACGGTAGTGTCGACATACGTTCCTCATGTCATTCGAAGTCCACGCTCACTTGACCATAAATTTTGTAGATCACACTGTATATATTCTGTGTATTACTGACCTAATCGGCAAGTTATGTTCCATTATGTAAAGTCTATTTTAAATAAAAATAATTCGCCATTAAAACAAAAAGTTCTGATTTCAATACTACATATTTAAATATTTACCAAATTCAGCAAAATATTTAGAATTTAACGGTTTTGTTTTTAAATAGAATTTTTGGATTCTAATATAGGTATGCATATGATAATAATTATGCAAGTTTTCTTTTCATATAAATCCATACATATAGATTCGATTTTTATAATGTTGACTAGTATAGGATAGACTGAATTGGGTAGAAATTACTGTCGTGGTCGTGCTGGTAATGGTGGTGGTGGTGCTGATCTACTAGGTACTGGTGGTGGTTCTCTTGGCATTGTCGTTGTTATTGTTGTTGTTGTTATAGCTGCTGTCGCTGATATTATAGATTCAGGTGGTCTAGGCTCTGGTCGTGGTGGTGGTAATGGTGGTGGTGGTGCTGGACCTTGTGGTTCTGGTAATCCACTAATCACATCATCATTAATTTCTTCATAAATACCAGAATCTTCTGGTGGTAATTCCGGTGGTGGCATATTTGGGGGCTGTGACGACGATGATGATGATGACGACGTTGATGATGATGATGATAATATTGGTGCTGTTTTTGTTGGTATGCTAATAACACCAGCACGTGGTGGTACACGACGTGGAGTAATTGGTGATTTTACAATTGGTGGTGGTGGACGACTTGGTGGGCCTGACCTCAGAACTTTCGTTTCAGGTATACCTAAACCTTTTGTATTTTAAAATAAAATATTTTATATACATTTTTCTATATCAATAACACTTACAATTATAGTCTGATTGAATTGGGGAAGTATATAATGGAACTGTATTACTAGAACAAAGACCAATTTCTTCTTTAGCTTGTTCTACCCAATTAGGAGTTTTTAGTGATAAAATGATGTCATGACCTTCAACCTAATGTTGATATCGTTGTAATTAAAAAATTGTTTCTTTTTTTTTATTTAAGTTATATTTACCGTAATTTTTCCGTTGGTTTTTTGCAAAAGTTGTAGAACTGATTGACCATCTCTGAATGTTATCCACATAGTATCAGCAATAAATCTAACTAGAATTGCTTCACCAAATTGTGCAAAATCATCAAGTAAAATCATAACAAGATGATCATCAAATATTTCATCATTTTGCATATCACCATCATAACGTACAATAATTGTACCATCTGGTGGTCCCATATCAGCTATAACATCATAAAATACATTTTCTTGTTTAATTTCATCAAGTTTACGTGCTTCTATATCAATAATAGCAATAACTGGACGATGATCGCTTTGTTTCAATTCAGCACGTCCATAAAATATTAATTTGCCATCAGGATTGGAATTTTCATTTTGATGATGATTATTAAAACCAATTGATTGTGTACGACGTTTCCATAATACACGATCTGTCCATGCTGGTGCACGACATTTTTCACTAGTATCATAATCATCACTAAATAAATCATATTTATATGTTGGTGGAAATGTTATTTGTCCTTCAATAAAATCTTTAAAAACATTCCCTTCTTCTTGTTGTTTCTTTAATTGATCATATTCTAATATTCTATCTAGATCACCAATTTTGATTAATTCTTTTATTTCATCTTTATCCATATCAACACGATAATTAAAATCACCACACCAAAATAAATATTCGTGCGAATTTAATGAACGGCTCTACAATATTATATTGAATAAAATTATGAAAATTATTAAAAAAAAAATAATAAATAATACCATAGGAAATGTAATTTTTCTAGTAATCTCATTATAATCAGCATTACGTTCATTAACTTGTGATTGGCCAGCAGCAAAATGTGCACAAACAAAACATAATGATGTTGCATGAAATACTAAACGTATTGCAGCAGCACCTTTATTACCAGTATGTCCACCTAGACCAGTTTTAACTGAATCAACAGCAACATCTTTTATAAATGGTACATGTTTTGGTCTAACAAAAATATATAAACATACACCAACTAATTGTTGATAAGTTAATAAAACATATTGTCTATCACGTGATAAAACTTTTTGTAATTCAATTGCCCATGATTTAGCATTTTCACTACTAGCATTAACAATATTAGCTGCACTTAAATCAACAATTTCTTCAAAACCAATTGCATAAATATCAACTGGTATTATTTCATTTGTATCATTTGTATAATTTGTATCAACTAATGTATTTGAATTTTTTATATATGGATCTAATAACCAATCAGATAATTGTATATCTTTAAATACAACACTACGAAAATGTTTACCACCATTAACATTATATGTACCAACAGCTATACGTATTGGTAATGTTTCGGTATATTCACACGAACGTCGACACATTTCACGTAAAATATGTGGTGGAGCTGGAAATTTTTTAGTTTTTATTAGAAAAAACAAAAATTCAATAATAATAATATAAATAATACCGTGTAAAGTATTATATGGTAGGAGAGTTCTGGCACGATCAGCTAATTCTGTATTAAGTGTTGAACCAACTAATAAAATATCTATAGCTTCCTGTTTTGAATTATCAAGTAGATTATTTTGAATTGTACGAGCTGCCGATCTTGCACCATCCATCAACTAAGTGAATTTAACAGAATTCATTATGTAAGAAAATTATTATTATCATAAAACAACAGAAAAAAGGATGTAAAAAATGTAAAGCCAATAACCAATTGAGCCGTTCACAGGACAAAGTGATTAACTCCATAAAATACAAAGTCGAGAAAATTGATCAGTTAGATTCAAACGCAACTCTATATCTTTATCTTCTTCTCGGTTTTTATGATTATCCATAAGGAAATTTCAATTGAAACGTCCTTACTCTTTAAGGATTTGCTTGCTCCGCCCAGCAAGCTTAGCGGGACATTTAAATCATATATCTATCCTTGTTCCTATCGCAAGTTTGTATCCCTGCCCTTTACTATGTGAACTTATCAACTATTGGCCGAGTTTGTCAGCTGTAAATAGGTGGGGAGAAGATGAAGATGAAGATAAACACATGGATTTCGTTTGAATTGATTTTAACTGCCAAGCAACTCCTTAAGGATAGAGATAAAGATGTAGAGTTGTGTTTGAATCCAACTGCATGTTTCTCGACATTTACATTGAAGTATATGGGAAAACAAATCTTATATTGGAAATTATTTGAGTTAAATGAAATTGTGGAGGTTCGACCTTTGGTTTATGAAAAGCTAAGTACTGATTGTATGCTTTGGTGTCTAAATTGAAAAATTTACCAAAAGTAGAGTTAATCGGTTTGTCCTGTGAACGGCTCAATTATACATAGCAGAGGATAAGAGAATCCACGATAAAAGGATTTTCTGGAATAAGATAAAGATCGAATAGCTTGGAGAAGGTTTCAAATCTCAAATGGGAAATATAACAAAAATAATTCTCAGATGGACAAAGAGAACTAATAAAAAATTACCTTTGAACCACCTTGGATAGCACCAGTACCGGCATAAATTTTACTAATTTCATTACCATTATTTATCCACATTTGTTTAAATACTTCTTCAAATCGCGATACTGTTTGTTTTTTATCAACTAATTTCATTGATTGTAATTGTTTTGCTAAAATCTAAAGAAAATAAAGTCTTAACAAAATAATTTGTTGTTTCCTATTATAATAAAAAAATTACCTCCAAACCAAAGAATGTTTGCACACAATTTGTCCGATCTAAACAATCTAAACAATTTGTTCGAATTGTACCTGTTTGTAAACTAAAAATATTTCAATAATAATAATAATCAAAGTTGATTAGTAAAATAATTGTTTTACCTATAAATAGTACTTCCATTTGCAAAATAATAAGAAAAATCTTGTAATTGTTGTTCAACTTTTGTTCTTAATTTCCGTAAATTTGTTTGATTACCACCACGACATTCTTGATGATAATCAAAAACAATATGGGGTATATCAGTATGACAAGATTCTTTATGATGTTTCTGAAAAAAAAAACGAATAAGTAAATTTATAGGAATTTTAAAAATTTATTTTTCCAATTTACTTGAAACTCTTGACTTAGTGTAGCTTCACCTTCTTTACTACCAATTAAACTTGTACCAAGTAAATTAACAATAACTTGTCTACCATAACGTTCTTTTATCATTTTCATATGTCTATCAAAGGCAGGTTTTGATGCTTCATAACCACGTGATATGCGAACTTTATGTGATCCAACCTATATTGAATTAAAAGGAAAAAAAAATGTTTTAAAAAGATCTATCTTACAATATTGAATGGTAATTTTGTCACAACTACTCTTCACCCCCTGATATAGACAAAGCATTAAGGGATTTAATTATAAAATAAATTAATCTTTACCTGTACACCTGGTTGTTCCCAAAATAAGGGAACAGATCCTCTAGTTTGTAAATATGAAGATACTTCATTTTCTAAATAAATAACTTGTTCAGTTTCAACAAAATTAGCAACATGACCATCATCATTAGTACCACGTACGTTGAATCTAAAATTGATTCAGTTTTCATTACAACATTCAGTAAAGAGAGTGAATTATTAATTTGAAATTTAATAATAGAATGTATGTACCTAGTGCCTGCCCTTTCACAGCTTAATCTTGATATAACAGCAGCTAAAGCTTTTCTATGTCCAACATAAACAGTACGTATTTCAACAGAACCACACATTGTTCTAATAAGCCATGAATTACAATTAATACCAAATCTAACTAAATGTACATGTAACATACGATTCCTATAAAACATTTAATTTTACAATATTTGTTTAAATTAATAAATTATTTAAAAAAAAAATATATTCACCAAAAGAATCTATGATCACTTGTAGATGTTTTATTACGTCTTTGTGCACATAATGTTAAATCAAATTGTGAACCACCAGGTGGTCCTGAATACCATGAAAAATAAAACGTACCAGAATTTAATAATTTTCTTACCTAAAATAATAATAATCGTTATAATAATGATAATAAAATAATAATCAAATATGTATGTACTTCAACAATTCTGTCTTCATTTTGTTGATAATGTAATGGTATAAATTGTGTTTGTGTTATACGAAATATTTCCGAATCACCAATTTTACCAATTGAAAAACAACCAGTTATCATAACAAGATATAATACAGTTGTTTCACCAGAATTTAATTGTAATACACCCAAACAACCATATGCATCTAATATTTTCGTATATTCTTTTTTAACAACTTCAGTTTCTGGGGCAGCTGAAATTTTTAATTTTTAATTTTGATAAAAATCAATAAATTGAAATTGAATCAATTTTTCAACTTACATAATACAGCAACAGCTTGTGATTCAAATAATAATGTTTCATCTTTTCCTTTACGTTGTAATAAAATACTGTGAGGACTTGGTGGTTTTGATTTTTCATGTACAGAAAAACTTTTATACATAGCCATTTTTGTTGTTTAGTTTTTTTGCATATTTTTTCTTATGTATTTAATTAATTAAAAAACACTAAAAGTTTTATTTTATAGAAAAATTATCACTACAGCTGATTTGTTGTTATTTGATCCGAAGACACCCCCCATAAAGACAAAATCAATGCGATGACATTCTTGACATTCCCCCATAAGTCGTTCGTTTGTGACGTGTCGCTTACATAACCTAGATGTTTCGTTATAAAAAAGAAACGTTTAATTTACAATAATCAACTGTAATTAATTATACAGATTGAAAATAAATTAAAGAATAGTAGATAAAATGATTATTATCTTTTATATGTTATATTCTATTCAGAAAATTTAAACTATCTGCATACATAATTCCAAATATTTTGAATTTGGCGCCCAATTCATTGTTCAGCATTCAAGATCGTGTGTTAGGGTGCGGATACACGGAAAGAGTTTTCTCTGCTATAAACTTTCCTGCCTCTCTTGTGCAAGAAAAGCGATAAATGATAGCTTCTTGTTTTCTTTTAGAGTAAGGGGTTATATCTACCTCTTTTTTTTGTTGTGAGAGAAGGTAAAAATTGATATAATATTAATAGAAACATTCTCTCCGTGTATACGCACCTTTATTTGCATAGGTTTGTTCAATCCGCGATATCTGTGACGTCACTGTCAAACCTTAGGCAGCGTTCACAGCCTGAAACGCGCTCGTCCTTGCGGATCGCCAACATAACTAAGCTTTGCCATCAATATATTCTTGTAGAACAGCGGTTCTCAATCTGTGGTCCGTGGACCCCGGAGGGTTTCGATATCCTCACAGGGGGTCTGGGAATACCTGAAGAAATGTTACTAGCATTTTAACATTTGGGGTAGGGGAGACCGGGGACAAAAGTAACATTTTTCCTGTTTAGCCTCACTGTGGATGCCCAATGGGTAGCAGATAAAAACTTGCGATATCAATACACTCCTCATCTATTCCCGCATAAACTTGTATAGATTTATTTCCAAGAGGGAGACATGTTTAGTCATAGTGAGCATATTAGCGAGATATGTCGCGTGTTACTTTTGTCGCCCATATGGGGGATGAAAGTAACACTAGTAACGGCCTCTTTGGTTGAAAATAACAATGCCAGAAAGAAGTGGGAAGCTGAACTCAAAATAAAACAGTACTACTTCATCCATGTTCCATATATTCTTAAGTTCAAATTTATGTTTATCCATTACTGTCGCCAAGTTATCGAAAAAAATGCGAACATTGGTCTCATTAAAGCTCGTGCTTCGGGTGAAACTGGTTAAGTGTGGTGATCTAAGGGATAATGAGGGATGTCGCCTTAAAAATTCCGAAAACTAATCAACTCCTACAATTTCGTTCTTCATCGATGTTGGTGGCATTACTTCTTCTTCATACCTGAAAGCTCTAAATGCTTATAGTCTCGAGTCGAAAACCACCTGGGAGTGTCGCCAATCTCTGAAGCAACTGGCAAAGGGCAATAAACTTACCCTCGCATGGGTGCCAGGGCATCAGGGAATTGAAGGAAATGAAAAACCTGTAGGCTCAGAGCCATTCTGTGGGCTGACCAAAAGCCACAGAAGGGCAGAGATCAACAGATGGAAAAGGGGCAACAAATTGCTCCGCTGGAGACAATATCCAGGTATGCGACAGGCTAGAAAGTTCATTGACTACTCGACTAAGAAGACTAAGAAGCTTCTTAACCTAACTAGGAATGAGCTAAGACTCATTACGGGACTTCCAACAGGGCACTGCCCAGTTAAATACCATCTCAAAAAGCTGGGCAAATCTGACAGTGAGAGATGCAGAATATGTGGATTGGAAGATGAAACCTCCGAACTTGTATTATGTAAATGTGATGCCTTGGCTCGCACAAGACTCACCCACTTTGGCGATGTGACTATGTCGCCTGCCGAAGTAGGAAAAAAATCCTCCTAGAGAGATAATCAACTTCGTAAAGAAGATATCCTTTCTGGGATACCAATAGATAGAAGGGTACGAACAACAATAGATCAAGAATGGTCGCAGTTCAGAAAGGCTGAACAGCCAAACGACCCCAGTTATCTAATCTACCTGTTACTTTCGTCCCCTACCATATTTTTCAAATTTAAGTCCTCGTCCACAAAAGTCTAAGTAAGATTCAATTAATCTGAGTGTATTATATTACAACGGCACTATCTGACACTTACCTATAATGTTTTAAATTAACTTACTCAATATTAAAAGCATTTTATTAGACAAATTCTGAAACGATGAATACTTATTTCAAGCATGGAAAAACATAAATTTATTCATAACAAGGGTAGTTTGCCCCGAAGGCGGCAGATAATTTACTAGTAATAGGAGGCTGCAAAGACGTATCGAATCACATTGTATTGCTTTTTACATAGTGTCCAGGGAAGAGGAACGAAGCGTTGTTACTTTCATGACATGTTACTTTTGTCCCCGGTCTTCCCTACTTTAGGGTTTTGAGTGTTGAGCAAATGATATTTAAAGGGGGTGAACTCCATCATCGCAACGAAATATGGTCAAAAAGCCATGTCGAAATTTTACTTCGGCGATCTGTCCCAAAATTTATATTGTCAACTGCGCGACCAGTTTTAAGAGGATTAAGTACAAAACCAGCAAGTTTTCAAAACTATTGCCAATACTCTCTTCTAACTGCCCATAAAGTTATTTTAGCCTGCCTAAATGTTTACGCGCGTAGCAATAAAAGTCCAACTTATATTTGAACCACCTAAGTATGTGATATCGAAAGCATACTTTGGCTAATATTTGAATTTTTCGCTTGATTCTCAGCAATTAAAATTTATTTTTAATTTAGTTAGAAATAGGCGACAATGATTATTCAACTATTGACATAAACAAAAACAACGGTTATTAATAATATAGGACATAAAATGAATTCTGTAAGAAAACCGTATAACAGTAACAATAATCTAAGTAATTAACACATAGTGGCCAATATTTGTAAAACTGAGCTGAAATATGACAATGTCTAATACATTTTCAGTTAATTCAAATCGAGATTCCTTCAAGAAAACAAGTAATAACAGATAAAATCGATGATAGACATGTTGTTTTTAAATTATATTTTAATATGTATTTGTGTTGTTTTAATAAACTGTAAAAGTTTACCATCAAACAATACAGCAGTCCTAATATCAAAATATGCTAAAGTTGCCCATTGGGGTACTGCACCGTCAACAACTGAAAAAATTTATCAACAAGGCAGAAGTAATAGTGGACAAGCATTATGGACACATAGGTAAATTCTTTAAATATCCATTAAAACATTGAATAGATTAGATTATTGTCGTAAATTTGTAGATCTGATGTAAATATTGTTGCTGGACAAGATTTGAAAACAAAACAATCAGTTACTTATCAATATCCAGTTAAAAAAGAAATAGAAAATCGTAATGAAAAAATACCGGGTGTTGGTGAAGTACTAATACAAGAAAGATTCAATCCCCGTCCATATTTTGGTTATTCATCGAAATATGAAAAAAACCGTAATAATCAACAAACACAAAATCAAAATATCGATAATTTTCCTGTTTATAATGCACCACCACCATCACCGGGTCCACCGCCACCACCACCACCACCGTCGCCACCACAAACATCATTATCGCTTGATTCCCCAATAAATGGTGATTCATCAAATTATGGTACAAAACTGGCTGATAATAGTGGTTTAATATACCGTCCCAGTGATGATGATGATGATAATGATGATAGTCGTCCAAATGATGGTTATTCATATAATCCACCAAAACCATCTGATAATGGTTTGAAAAATACTCCATCACTTGGACCACCTTTAGCACCAACCAATCATGATGATAATGATAATGATGATAATAATGATAATGGACATATATATTATCCACCATCAAATCAACCAGAAGTTATTCTAGATCATCCACCACCTGGTTATAAAGATAAGGGTAATAAACCAGAAATGAATGGTAATAATGGTTTAAAACAACAATATGATACCGGCGAACAGGATTTAGCACCACCACCATCAGGTGATGGTTATAATGGACAATTTCCACAATACTTATATAGTGAACCACATGCTCAAGATTATGGTACATACCATGATCATCATCATGTTTATAAAGAAATAACAACAACAACAAAAGCACCAGAAGATGAACGTGTCAATAAAGGACAATACAGTTATTATTATTTAGGTAGAAAATTATGGTATATACCATTATATTTTAGTTTGTATTTTATGGTTTATGTTTTTGTGTTGATTTTAAAGTCAATTGCTAGACATAAAGTACAATTTAAACATAATTTACATGATTTAGCTCATGGTGGTAGCGCTAGTAGTAGAAATGGTAGAATTTTAAATGATAATAATAGGGAAACAATTGATGAAATCCATAATAATGTTACAACAGCTATTAATAATACTAGAAAACGATTTGTTTATGTTGCTATGTAAAAAAAAAATGGAATTAAATAAATATTTTGCAATATAATTAGTTACAACTAATTGTTTTAATTAACATCAATTTATCTAACAATACTTCTGAAAATTGGACATTTAACTTAAAAATTAACAAAAAATGAGGAGGTCTTCAAATTGGGGAGTCAATTTTTTGGTCAAGCTTTGCGACGAAAATATGGTCGAATTCGAATTTCAAAACGGGGGATTATGAGCTTCAGTGATTATTATCTTCCCGCTGTGGTGGCGCTTCATTTACAGGTACATTTGGTCAGGTCAAGTCAGGTCTCTAGCCAATTATTTCACTTTGAAAATTGTGTCTTTCTGCCTTTATCAGTTAGATTTAAACGCAACTCTTCATCTTTATCTTTATCTATAAGGAGTTGCTTGGCAGTTAAAATCAATCCAAACGTAAATCCACATCTTCATCTTCTCCCCACCCATTTACAACTGACAAACTCGGCCAACAGTAGATAAGTTTACATAGTAAAAGACAGGCATATAAACTTGTGATTGGAACAAGGATAGATATATGATTTAAAGAAAAAGTCTGAATAAAAATACCTACACGAGAATGACTATCTTTTATCAATTCAAAAATTTAAGATAGTGGAGCTAGTGCCCTAATTTATATGAATTTCGCTTTTTATAAAGTTAATAATATATGGTGACATTTTATTGTTGTTTTTTTTATTAACTACATTCAATATGTGGAATAAATACCGTAAATTAATTAGCAGATATACAATTTTACTCTAGTTTATCCTATGTATATATAACTAACAGAATTTCTGTATTATTTGTTGTTATAATTATTACCTAATTCCGTTACCGATATATACCATATATGCGTTAAATAATCAAAATTATCATGTCCTATAATGTTGGCCAGTATTATATTAAAGTAAGGATAGTTTCAATTTAGATTTACAACAGAATACATAAGGAATAAGTGAAAAACCCTCTGAGAAAATTTAACACATAGCCAGAGGAGGTGCTTTATATTAAAGTTACTATTATTATATGTTTTATTTTAGTGAATATTTAAATTAAATTATATATAAAACATATTATAAATATGATTGGTTTTCTAGTGAAAGTTTGTAGTTTTTTGATTTTTTTAAAATTAAATTTTATTAATGCTGCTACAACAACAACAATTTATCCAATTGCAACCACAACACCGGCTAGCAGCACAGAAACAACATCAATTAAATCTAGGTAATCAATTCCATAAAAAAGACAATAAAGATTCGATTGATTAAAGGAAAATTTTGATAGATATGAGCAAGGATTGGAAGATTATGATGAAGCTCAAGCTCGACAAAGTCGTGGTATGATGATGGACTATCATGATGATCAATCAGATGACCATCATGATGATTATCATGATCATGATATGAAACAAGAACAGAAGGCAGTTAAAGAAGATCCATGGGCAGGATATTATGATTTTCTTATCAATGAAGGTTCATTTAAATTTTGGGCGGTCTTCCAAGTAAGAAGAAAATAACATTTTTGAAATAATTCCCTTATTATATTAATTTTTTTTTATATATTTAGTTGGTTACAGCAGTTGTATTGATCTATGCAGCAGTTGCGGCAATTTATTATGCAAAATTTAATGTCATCTCTAGTGATTATGATTATTATGATGATTTTTTCGCAAGATCCAATCGAGAACCATCAAATAGTTTATGGTCTGGATTATCAGCACAAACTTTTCAACGAATATTTGATGCTTTATCGTCGAAGAAATATTCGTAATAAGAAATTTGTGTTAACAAGAAGCCGAATACTTGGACCAAAGATATTGGAAAACAAATCATTTCTATGTATTAAATTGAAGTATTTGTGCTTTTCTACTTTTATAAATAAAATATTTTAATTTGTTCTCATTGTGTATTCTATACCTACGTTTTTAAAAGACTATCTTAAAAGGTCTAGCATAATGTTTTTAATTTTCTAAATTCTCCTTTATTACTGGGACCCCACGGTGCAGTGACTATAGGGGAGAGGGGTATTGTAATAGTAATTTAGGGTTATCAACTTCTCCAAGATTCAACCCGGGACCCCAGGGCGTAGTGGGGGGGGGGGCAAGGGGGGGGGCACTATTACTCTTTAGAATACCACTTTGCTCTTCTGTCGATAATTTTTTGGTGGCAAAAGCCCTAGCGACGCCACTGCAGGATACACCTAAAAATATGCAGTGATAAATTGTTTAATTTTTAATTTTTTCCACAATTTTTATAGGAGATTCGCTTTTTTTTTATAAATTTGTGTGTGAAATTCATTTTGACTAGCAATTCGGCTTTTATCAAATCTATGTTATATTTAATAATTTCTACTATTGGTCCATCAGACTAATAAACGATCAGCCCATCAAACCGGGACTTCCCGTGTCCCGAATATCTGCTTCCCGGGACGTGGGACTTTTAGTGCTTAAACAGGGAGAGTCCCGCGAAAATCGGGACTGTTGGTCACCCTATAAGTAATTGCTATAATTTAATAATACATATTGCGAATGGAAAAACTTTAATTTTTCTTTTTTATTTTAAAATATCCTTGATAGTGGTGGTAATGTAAACGTTGATATCTAAATACTATAAATACTATAATAAATAAAAGTATAAGTATTTGCAGCAGATAAGTTAATACGAATAAAGATACAGAGATCTTTGTTATGAGAAATAAAATATCTAACAAGTTTAAAAAAAGTTAATAGTTATTTAGCAGGTAATTAATATAGTTATTTAGTAATAGCAGTAGTTAAGGTATACTCGTCTTATAAATTTGGTGAATATTGACTTTTACGTCATTTCATGAAAAGCCGGCATTCTGTGTAATCCTATAATTGCTAAATTGGCATTCTTACATTCCTATGTCTAAAAACTACTCGATTAGAAGCATTTTTTTAATGTGCGGTTGAATTTAGCAATTATAGGATGACGTGTTTCACTAATAAAAGTCTACGACATATATAAAATATGAATTTCAAATTTTCATGCTGTAAAAATCTGGAAACTTCTATCTCCAATAAGAAAGACATTTTTTGATTGATTTATCTTAAATCGATAATTTTTTAAAACTTCTACAATATATCAAATTAATTTTATTTTTAAAGTGTAAACGTGTGCTTGTGTGTACTAATTAAATACAATTTTTCGATAGTTTTAGGTAAGTGAATTACAATCCGATTATCCGGATAGCAAAATTTTCTAGATAATCAGAAGTGTATCTGTATATAAGTTAACAGTGGCGTAATTACCGTGAGGCACGGAGGCACTTGCCTCCGCGCCCATGCACGTAAGGGGCCCATCGGGCCTACTCAACTTAAGAAGTGGATTGAAACATATTAAAGGTTACACACAAACCCGCATATATGGGTATATAGGGGAGGGGCCCATTGCGAACTTCTGCCTCCGGGCCCCAAATCTGGAGTTACGCCACTGTATAAGTATACATATTGTTATACCGGTTCTTGAAAAGCTTCTAGATACATAGGCGAAAAGAGGCCGGGGCGGGAGTGAGAACACTTTATAGAGATTTTGTATAAGGGCAACAGTGACAAAAATGTACAACGTGAAGGTAGGGGACTTCTTCATTGTCCAGAGCAGGTAAACTTCTACCTAAACAAACCAATTTTTGTCTCTGTTGCCCTTATACAAAATCTCTATAAAGTGTTCTCACTCCCGCCCCGGCCTCTTTTCGCCTATGTACCTAGAACCTTTTCAACAATCGGTATATGTTTGTGTTTAAATAGGTATGTTACTGTAATCTGTGCAAATCCTACTATTATTTATTAAAATTTTTTTTAATTGAGAAAAACAGCTTTACTTTATGGTAGAACTTAACAAAAGACTGTGTATGCTGCATCACTATCTGCATAGACAATCTTGTTTGAGTCCCTCTTTTCTAAAAACTACCTGCTTTTAGGAACGAATCTCTTTCTCTGTGCGCCTGTTGAAGATTGTAAATCAAAATTGTATATTGTTGCTGCTGTAATAAACAAAGTCTTTTGTTGGGTCCTACTGCAAAATAATTTGACAGTAGAAGTCAATATTCACATAATTTCTAAGACTACTATAAACAGCACCCCCCTTCTTCGTTCAAAAACTGCTTGGATACGACGCCACTGAACTGTAATTTAACAATAATATAGATATCCTGGATAAATAATAATGAGTTATTATTATCGATAACAATTTTAATTTCCCTCGTCTTAAATTTAAAAAAAACTGGATGTGAAAATTCATGAAACTATGGCCGTGTTTATAATAGAAGTGGAGAGACGAGCATTGCTGCAAGCGACAATAAGAAATTTATGTGTTCTTACGGAACTGCCTTGTCGCTTGTAGAGTTCCTTTACTATGAATCGATACATTAAAATACATATGTATTTGTTTTCGTCGCTTCTAGCGTCGCTCGTCTCTTCGCTTTTACTATAAACGCAGCGTATGGTAACGGGGCGAAATCTTCGCATTCACATCCGCATCCGCATCCATAAATAACCACATCTGCAACAACCCTAAGTTCCAATTCGCACTAGCGACATCTCTATATATATCTCTGCACCGGACTGTCATATTAACTTAACCTATATTCGTGGCATTACATGCAAGTTTAGTGTAGATGTATATATTTTTAAATATTTTAAGAATTAGGTGAATAACTTTAAATGGTTTAATGAAAAATAATCTATATTTCGATGATAGCATTCCTGATAAGAAAATTATTATTTTGATTGCAGGTATTTATCAGCATTTTGTACAATTAGAAGTAGAAGTATGGCATTTAAATATCCAGAAGCTAGACGAGATGAATTAATTGTAGACAATTATTTTGGAGCTGAGGTAATTATTAAAAAAAATATATTTTATACAAATCAACTAACAATAAATTTTTTATTTGTTTGTTTAATCATCAAAATTAGATTAAAGATGCTTATAGATGGTTAGAAGATCCAGATTCTGAAGAAACTAAAAAATTTGTTGATGATCAAAATGCTATAACACGACCATATATTGATGGTTGTCCATTTAAAGAAAATATTAAAAATACAATAACAAAATTATGGAATTATCCAAAATTTTCAACACCATTCAAACATGGTGATAAATATTATCAATATCGAAATACAGGTATTCTCTCTTTTATTTTTAATAGATTTATTATTATTATTACTATTATTTTAATTTAAAGGATTACAGAATCAAGGAGTTATTTATGTACAATCTGATCTACAACGTGAAGCTCAAATATTTTTAGATCCAAATACATTATCTGAAGATGGTACAATAGCATTATCTGGTACAGCATTTTCTGAAGATGGTAAAACATTTGCATACGGTTTAAGTGCTAGTGGATCTGATTGGATTGAGATAAAATTTAAAAATGTCGATACTGGTGAGGATTATCAAGAAACATTAAAGAAAGTTAAATATTCACCAATGACATGGATGCATGATAATAAAGGATTCTTTTATGGGGTAATCATTTATGATTATTATTCAATTGTTCATTTACTTTAATTTAATTGTAATTTATAATGTAGGCTTATCTAGAACAAACTGGTAAAGCTGATGGTTCAGAAACGCAATCAAGTGAAAATCAGAAACTTTATTATCATGAATTAGGTAATGATCAAAGTCAAGATATTGTTGTTATTGAATTCGATGATCCACAATTAAGAATGTAAATTTTATTTGAAATTTTCAACAATTTTTTTATGTTTAAATTATCATTATTTTAGTGGGGCACATGTTAGTCATTGTGGAAAATATTTAGTTGTAACTGGTACAAAAGGCTGTAAAAATAATTTATTATATTTTACTAAATTAAATTCAGAAAAAATTACTGGAAAATTAGAACTGAATTCAATAGTTACCGAATTTGTTGCAGATTTTGAGGTAATATATTTACTTTTTTTCTATTTAATTTTATTTTTAATAATAATAATAATAATAATTCGTATTTCAGTATATAACAAATGTTGATAGTAAATTTTATTTTCGTACAAATAAAGATGCATCAAATTATAGGATTGTTATGATTGATTTTAATAATCCTATAAAATCTGAATGGAAAGATTTAATAAAGGAACATCCAAAAGATGTATTAGATTGGGCTAGTGTTATCAATGATTATTATCTTGTTGTTGGTTATCTTCAGGATGTTAAAGTAAGAATTTTATTAATAATTTCAGAATTCGGATAAATAACAATAGTAAAGTAAAAAAAATCTAAAAATTTTCGTTTGATTTTTAATGCTTCATTATGTAATAAAATACAATGTGATCTATAAAATTTATGATCAAAGTGTGCCATGACAAACGTATGTCCATGCATGCATAAATAGTTCAGCAGTTTACCACAGTAACGCCATCTATTCAGATTTTAACCTAACTTGATATGATAGATTAGTAACAAACGATTAAAGCGTCGACATACGTTCCTTACATCATCTGAAGTCAACACTCATTTGACCATAAATTTTGAAGATCACACTATATAATGTTTGAAGATGTCTGTTTAATTATTTCTCTATTTTAGAATATAATGCAACTATATGATATAAGAACTGGTGAAAAAATTCACGATTTTAAAGTAGATGTTGGAACAATTTCAGCTGTATCTGGTAAAAAAACCCATAAAGAGATGTTTTATAGTTTTTGTTCATTTTTAACACCAAATATTATTTATCGAGTTATTTTTGAAGAAGATGGTTCTATTAAACAATCAGTAATTCTATTATTATTAATATTATTATTATTTTATAGATAAATGTTAATTGAGAAAAATTTCAGTTATTTCATGAAACCAGAGTTGGAGATTTCGATCCATCTCAATATGAAACGAGGCAAGTTTTTTATAAAAGTAAAGATGACACTGAAATTCCCATGTTTATAATCAATAAAAAGGTTGTCACATAATAGAATTATTAATATATTTTTTTTATTATTATCTATTTCTTTACATATATATTTGTTTTGTTTTTTCAATTGGATTTAGGGTTTAGTCAAGGATGGTTCAAAACCCTGTTTGCTTTATGGGTATGGGGGTTTTAATGTTAATTTAACACCATCATTTGGAGTGTCTCGTTTAGTGTTCATCAATAATTTTGATGGAATTTATGCATTAGCCAATATTCGAGGAGGAGGGTAAATAACTTGTAGTTTAAGATACGTACGACAGAGTTAATTATGATTACTACCCACATAACGTATTTGTTATCATTGTCTGTTGTATGTGACGTATATTAGTTAATACTGTTTTAACATAATCCGTAATTTGCTTAATCATAATTCAACCCTGTCGTATGTCGTAGTCATTTATGGTTATCTCTGAATTTGGTTAAAATTTCTACAATTTTATTTTGTATTTTATGTGTGTTTTTTTTTAAGAGAATATGGTGATAGCTGGCATAATGGTGGCCGTTTTGATAAAAAACAAAATTGTTTCGATGATTTTCAATATGCTGCAAAATATTTAATTGAAAATAATTATACAGTCCCTGGTAAATTAACAATTCAAGGTGGTTCTAATGGTGGTTTATTAATAGCTGCTTGTATAAATCAAGCACCTGAATTATTTGGTGCTGCTATATGTCAAGTTGGGTAAATAATTTAAAATT